>PVHT020000017.1:2586785-2621855 GCA_004024745.2 Catagonus wagneri | reverse complement strand
ATTACCAACATTTATAGCAACATGGATGGACTTAGAAATTATCATGCGAAGTGAATCCAGTCAGACAATTAGACAGCAACACCCAATGCTACCGCTTACATGTGGAAACTAAAAAGACACAATGAACCTTCTTAGAGAACAGACAATGACTCACAGACTTTGGAAAACCTTGGTTTTTCAAATAAGACAATCTGGGGGGGTGGGGGGATGCACTGGGGGTTTGGGATACAAAATCTGTAAAATTGACTTGTGATGATTTATGTACACCTATAATTGAAATAAAATCCATTAAGAGAAAAAAAAATGGAGAAGGCACCAACCTAAGTCTTCGAAAACAAAAAATAAAAAAAATAAAAATAATAAAATTTAACTTTCTGATCTGCAAAGCTTTTCCCGAAGTTAATAAAGTATTGAGGACAACTGTAAAAAAAAAAAAAATTAAGTTAAAGACAGTATCAAGAGACAAAGAAGGTCATTATATAATGCCAAAGTGATTGATTCATCAAGAGGATAAAACAATTGTAAATATTTATGCACCCAACATAAGAGCATCTAAGTATAGAAAGCAAATATTAACAGGTTGGAACAGAGTAGTTAACAGACAGCAACATTATAATAGCATAGGATTTCAATACCCCACTTTCAACAATGGATAGATCATACAGGCAGAGGATCAATAAGGAAATATTGGACATAAACTACATCTTTGACAAGATATACTCAACAGACATATACAAAACATTCCATTCAATAGCATCAGAATACACAGTCTTCTTAAGTACACAAGGGACATTCTCCAGGACAAATCTAAATCATATGCTAGGTCACAAAACAAGTCAGTAAAATTACGAAGACTGAAATCATATCAAATATCTTTTCTGATCATAATGGTAAGAAATGAGAAATCAATAACAAGAAAAAAACTGGAAAATTCACAATGATGTGGAGATTAAACATGTTCCTGAATAACCAATGGGTCAAAGAAGAAATTAAAAGAAAAATACAAAATTCTTGGGATGAATAAAAATGGAAACAAAATGTACCAAAACTTATGGGATGCAGCAAAAGCAGTTCTAAGAGGTAAGTTCATAGCAATAAATACCTACATTAAGAAAAAAGAAAAATCTCAAATAAACAACCCAAGTCTACACCATAAGGAACTAGAAAAATAAGAACAAACTAAGCACAAAGTTGTCAGAAGAAAGAAATAACAAAGATCGGACCAGAATAAATGAAATATAGACTAAAAGACAATAAAAAAGGTCAATGAAACTAGCAGCTATTTTTTTAAAAAAATAAACAAAACAGACAAACTTAAGTAGATATACCAAGGAAAAGAGAGAGAGGAATCAAATAAAAAATATAAATGAAAGGAAAAAACTTTATAAATGATACCACACAAACACAACAGAGTATAAAGAGATTATTATGAAAAATTATGTGCCCACAAATCAGACAGCCTAGCAAAAAAATGGATAAGTTCTTAGAAACATACAATCTACCAAGACTGAAAGTTGATGAAATACGAAATCTGAATATATGTGGGTCTACATTAAACTGAAAAGTTTCTGCGCAACAAAGGAAACCATCAATAAAATGAAGAGACATCCTAAGGAATGGGGAAAATATTTGCATATGCTATACCTAATAAAGGAGTAATATCCAAAATATATGAGGAAATCATACCAACTCAATACAACAAAAACCAATCTGATTTTAAAATGAGCAAAGAACCCAAGTAGATATTTTCCAAAGAAGACATACAGATAGCCAACATGTACATGTAAAGTGCCCAGCAACACTAATCATCAGGGAAATGCAAAGCAAAACCACAGTGAGATATCACCTCATACTTGTTAGGATGTTCATTATTAAAAAGACAAGAGATAATACATGCTGGCAAGGATATGGAGAAAAGGGCACCGTAGTACTCAGCTGGTGAAAATGTAAACATTGTGATAAACAATATGGAAGTTTCTCAGTAAATTAAAAATAGAACTACATGAGTTCCCACTGTGGCACAGTGGATTAAGAACCCGACTACAGGGATTCGGGTCACTGTGGAGGTGCAGGTTCAATCCCCAGCTAGTGCAGTGGTTTAAAGGATCCTATGATGTTGCTGCAGTTCCAGAGCAGGTCACAGCTATGATTCAGATTCAATTCCTGGCCCAAGAACTTCCATATGCTGTGGGTGTGGCCATAAAAAAAAAAAAAAAAAGAATTACATATGATCCAAGAATCCCACTTCTGGATATATATCCAAAGGAAACAGGATATTGAAGCGATCTGAACTCCCATGTTTATTGCAGCATTATTCAGGATAGACATGGAAAGAACTTAAGTGTCCAACAACAGATGAGTGATTAAAGATGTGATAGACACACACGTACACACACACAAGAATATTAATTAGCCTTTTAAAAAGGAAATGTTATCATTTGTGACAACATGAACCAATCCAGAATGCATTATGCTAAGTGTAATAAGCCAGAGAGAGCAAGAAAAATGCCTCATAGTATCATTCACTGGGAAATCTAAAAAAGTCAGACTCGTAGTAACAGAATAGAATGGTGGTTGCCTGGCGTAAGAGAGGGTGGAGGAAATCAGGAGAGGTTGATAAATGAGTACAAACTTCTAGTTATGAGTACATTCTGAGGATCGTACATGTGACAATAGTTGCTAACACCACTGTATAACTGAGATTTCCCAAGAGAATAGAAATTAATATTTTCACACACACACACACACACACACACACACACATGTACACACACCCACGCATCCAAAAGGCAAACATGTGAGGCGATGGATGTGTTAGTTAACTTGATGAGGGGGATTCCTTTCACAATGTAAGTATATTTAAAACCACCACATTGTACACTTTAAAGATCTTAGTTTTGTTGTCAATTATACTTCAATAAAGCTGGAAGGGGAAAAATGTGCAGAAAATGTGAACAGAAGAACTGAAATTTGAATAGAAGAATGAGTAAATAAAGTGAGGTATGCCCATAATACAGAAAAATATGCAGAAATTGGTCAAAAATTGTTATACATGTGAATATGGTTTTGGTTACCCAGGAGATATATATATATATATATATATAGTGTGTTTTTAAACAAAAGAAACCACAGAAAACACTATTCATTTTCTGCATGGTATGTATCTGTGTGTGTATCCCCACTGGTCTATATTTTACTCCTTGAACAAACCAATAACTCTGCTTTGGTCATTCTTGTGGTTCTTACTTCCTGGAATAATTTTACCCCATTCATTCATCCTTCAGCTCATAGCTCAAAACCCACCTCAATCCAAAGGCCTTCTCTGGCAACATACACTAAAGTAGGATCCTACCTTCTGCTACCATTTTCCAGTCTTTTGGCTTTCGGTCTTTATAGCACTCACATCTAGTATTTTAAATAATTTTTTTTTTCTTTCTGTATGTGTTTTTCCTAAGTGAAATGTAACAGAAAGGCAGAATTGTATTTTTTTCGTCCTTTTTAGGGCCGTACCTACAGCACGTGAAAGTTCCCAGACTAGTGACTGAATCAGAGCTGCAGATGGAGCCCATGCCACAGCCACAGAAATGCTGGATCCTTAACACACTGAGCAAGGCTAAGGATCGAACGGACACTGTATCAGGTCCTTAACCCACAGAGCCACATTGAGAATTCCCAGAATTGTATACTTAATTGTAAACATCTAGTAATCCCACACATAATTAAGCTTCAGAAGACACATTCCACATTTCTTTCTGGTCTTTCCCCTTCAGGTTAGACAGTTTTTGATCATTTCTGATAAATGGTTCTACTCTGAATAGTCTTTATTTTTCATTATTCTCCTTAAACATTTGTAACCACCAAACTGAGTATATTGCTAATTACTGTTGAGCGGTGTGAAGTTACTTTCCCTCTCCCATTTTAAACAAAATACTCTTCTTTATGCAGCCTAAGATAGCATGTGTTCTTTGGAAAATGACGTGAAATTATACTGTGACTCATACTGAGTTTACCATTGACATTAGAACCAGATGTCTTTTGCAAGTGCTGCAACAAAATCATGCATCCCAACATGAATGTATGCAATGATTTTGATCCCAAAGATTTACACCAATTTTTATTAAAATTTATCTTGATATATTTAGTCCACCATCTCAGTCTTTCAATATATTTTTAAACTCCAATTCACTCATCTAAACTACTTGTTCTTCCTTACAGCTTTGTGTCGCTCATTAATTTGATAAACACTCAACTGCTTATCTAAATCGCTGATAATAATGATAATCATGGCAGGACTTGAACCTCTCTCCAGTGGAACTATAATCCAATCAGTAATATGCAGCCAGGAAGAAACTCAAGTCATTCCTATATTTCTTCATGCTGTCTACAAAGATACAATGAGAAATCTTTTCTGACTAAGCAGCTAAGTTAGTAAGTATTTTGTTTGCTGTACAAACCTTATCTAAAAAGGCTACAGAAGGACCTTATAACAATAATAATATAATAAAATGATAACAGTTTATATTATTGAGTACTCATTATATACTATTAAACATGCTAAGCATTTTATACACAATATTTCTTTTAATCATTCCTAAAACATGAGTGAATTTTACAATTTTGAAGGTAGAAAACTGAGGTTCAGAGAAATCAAAACAGAGGAAATGATAATAATTCTGAAATAACTTGGAGTGAACTCAGCAAGTTTTCATTGTTTGTACGCTAAGAGTACACCTATACTCTTAATAATGTTTTGCGATATAGCATATTTGCAAAATCATTTGAAAGTCAAAATAATACTTCCTGAAACAACAGTGTTATTCACATTTAAGTATCAAATGACTAAGGAGGAAGAGCATGAGACATACTGACACTTTGAAAGGAGCTGTAGTGCTGCCTTGTCCTGGACGAATTTTCTTGACCTTTGTGAAAGCCCATAAAAAATTCACCACCCAGCTACCTGAGAAGTTCTGGTAACCCCACCCCATCCCAATGTAATGTTTATGATTCTATGATGCAGATGCTGTCTACCTAGAAGACTTGAGTTCAAATCTTATATCCTCCTGCTATTTATTGTCACCAGCTCAGATTCTTTAAAAGTACAGCCTCTTTCTCACTAGCTATCCGAGCTGAGAGCTCTTTCCATGGTTTACTGGTCCATGTAAAAGCAGAGAAAAGGGACAAGTTCCAGTTAGAATGTGAGAGGCAAGTGGAACTAATGAGAATTGTCCTTTAAGAGCATAAAAAATATAGAAACACTGCTTTCCTAAAATCCTGTTTTATTAACCTTTATCAACTGCTGAGAAACTGGGACATGATGGAATTTTTGAACTTTCCTGTCAGCAGCAAAAGGGTAATGCTTGTTATGACTGCTATTTGGCAAAAACCCAGCCTCTCATTCCAAAAGGTCTCACATTAACTTCATTCACGACTGATTAGAAAGCATAAAGCTTATAGGTTTTTTTTTTTTTACCACCTCTGTGTCACATGCAAGTGAGAAATATTTGTTGCTCTTGATATAAAACAATCTATGAATGTTGCTCAGTAGCTAGCAAATTCTTTACTACCACTGAATTAATGCAGAAAGTTATTCAGGGAGATTATTGAGAATGCATTAGAGTCTAAATGAAAATGACAAAACTTCTATTTTCCCCTGCTTTATTCATTGGAAGAGAAAATAAGTTTCTCCTTATTAGCACTTTTTGATATATCCCTTCAGTGAGGTGGCTTATTTTTAATTCTGTCAATGAGAACCCTTTTTTTTTCTTCCAACCGATAATGCGCCCTAAGGTATGAAGGTGCAGACTAATACGCCTTACTGTGGATATGCCTGAAAGAAATGGTTTTTTAAAGGTCAAAGGCAAATTCCTATTTCAGACTCAAGTTTCCCAAGCAGTAAGCTTTAGCTTTCTTGCTCTATACTGTGGAGTCTAGGGCTGTAGGGTTCAGAGTCAGTCTTCCCAGTTTGAATTCTGATTCCACCAACAGTGAGTTATTTATCCTCTCTCTGCCTGTTTTCTCATTTGCACAATGGGGATGATAACCATATAGCAGCTACCTTATTACGCTGTTGTAGAAGTAGATGTATTAATTCACATCGAGTGCTGAGAATAGTGCCCATCACCTCGCAAGAGTGTTTGCTGTTACTGTCACTAAGGAGATGCCATAGAAATGAGTGATCTAGATCCAGGTTCTGACTCAGCGCTACCATTTGTAACCTTTATGACCTTAAATAAAGATCTAATCTCACTTGACTGGGACTCTAGTTCCCCATCCATTGCTTGGAGATAATGATGCATTTTTACTCTATTATTAGTAACATAGTATGCATTTATTATTCATATATATGTATATTTTGTTGTCTTTTGGCTTTTTAGGGCCATATCCACAGCACGCGGAAGCTCCCAGGCTAGGGGTCCAATCGGAGTTGTAGTTGCCCAGGCCTACACACAGCAACGCCAGATCCTTAACCCACTGAACGAGCCCAGGGATCGAACTTGCGTCCTCATGGATATTGGCCGGGTTCATTAACCACTGAGCCACGATGGGAACTCCTATTATTTCTATTTTTTAGAAAGGATAAAATCAGTTTGGGCACTTTTCTTACCCAACATAAACAAAGTTCATATTTAAATATGAGAATGTTGAAATAAAATATGTGATTTTGAAAACTTATGTATAATCTAGGAGTCAAGAAAAAAATTTTATGCAAGCTATAAAACTAGACACTAGAAAGGATTGACATATTTGAGTGCTTAAAACTAAAAATGTCATAATTCCCATCACGGCACAGAGGAAACGAATTCTATTGGGAACCATGGGGTTGTGGGTTCGATCCTGGCCTCACTCAGCGGGTTGGGGATCCGGTGTTGCCATGAGCTGTGGTGTGGGACACAGATGCAGCTTGGACCTAGCATTGCTGTAGCTCTGGCATAGGCCAGCACAACAGCTCCGATTAGACCAGCTCCTGGGAACCTCCATATGCTACGGATGAGGCCCTAAAAAGACAAAAAGCCAAAAAAAAAAAAAAAAGTCATCATATGGCAAAAGCAAAGGTAAATAAAACCACAAGGCAAATAATAGAGGAAAATATACCTGTAATATATACGACAGATAAAGGGTTCAATATCCAACATATAAAAAAATTCCTACACATTAATAAGAAAAGACAAACACCCCAATTTAAAATGGTTAAAAAGAGTAAAAAAGGGCTGTTCAAGCAGGCAGAAATCCACCTTGCTAATGAACAAGTGAAAGTATTCAACCTTTATAACAGTGATATTGAAATTAAAATAACAAGGGAATATCACTTTAAGACCATTAAACGTTATCACATTGCTGGAGGGTAGTGGAGGTTGACTTGCTATCCTACTTTTGCTGAGGGAAATGTGCAGTATATTAAAGCCATTTGGAATTCAATCTGGTAACATCTATTAAAACTAACAATTTAGGAGTTCCCGTTGTGGTTCAGCAGTTAATAAACCCGACTAGTATACATGAGGATGTGAGTTGGATCCCTGGCCTCACTCAGTGGGTTATGGATCCGGCGTTGCCGTGAGCTGTGGTGTGGGTGGCAGACGTGGCTCAGATCTGGCGTTGCTGTGGCTGTGGTGCAGGCCGGCAGCTGTAGCTCCAATTGGACCCCTAGCCTGGGAACCTCCATATGCTACAAGCATGGCCCTACAAACCAAAGAACGAACGAACGAAAGGAAGGAAGGAAGGAAGGAAGGAAGGAAGGAAGGAAGGAAGGAAGGAAGGAAGGAAGGAAGAAAGAGAGGGAGGGAGGGAAAAACACCTAAGAATTTACATAAATGTTAATTTAGCAATTTGATTTCTTGTGCCTTATTCCATAGAAAAAAATGTACAAGTATATAACAGTGAATATGAACAAAATAAATTATACACACACACACACACACACACATGCATTCAAATTAATTGTGACATTGTTGTAGCAGTCAAGAAACTGGAATCAACTTGAATGGCCTCAACAGAGGAATGTTTTAATAACTTGTCTTTCACTCAAAACCATTGACTTTTACATAACTACTTTAAAAAGTATGTTAAGTCTATACCAGATGATGTGGAAAAAATTTCTCTGAAATGTTTCTAAGTGAGAAAAACTAGATGCAGTAAAGAATAAAACAGTACCCCTGTACGTTTTAAGCATATGTATGTATGCTACATTATTTACGAACATGGACAAAGATCTGGAAGGATTCACACCAGGCTTTTAACATTGATTATCCAGTGGAGGAGCTGGTAATGAAATGCAAAAATCCGGTAGTGGTACAGGCTTTCTCAACACTTATGCATATATAAAGTTCTCAACATTTATATATATAATTATTTTATGTAAATGCCCATATAAATTATATATTGTAGAGTCATGTACAGAAAGATAGTTGTATAAAGTGTGCATAGCACAGAGTATTTTCAGTTTTTAGTGTTCGGGGTTTTTTTTAAACTTCTTTGTACCTTGAAATTTTAACAATAAAAATTTTCAGTGATTTTAAGTTTCACATTCTCTAAGGCAAACATTACAGGGTAAGTTAAGGAAATGATCCAAAATTATTTGATCATTCACTTCTTCAGTAGTCCATCAAACGCCTTGAGTAGCGACCACAGTATTGTTAGGTGTATTAAAGTGACTGAGATTAAAGAGATGAATGGAATATGCTCCTTCTTGTTGTATATTGGATATTGAGGGAGACAAATGCGTAAATGAGTAATTCTAATACAATATGGGAACGGCTTTAAGGTAAGTATTTGCAGGACAGTCTGAGCAACTAACCCTGCTAGCATTGTTGATGGAGAGGCCTCAGACCTCTCCGTTTGAGCTTAGACTTAAAAAAGGAGGATGTTTTTATCACTTCCCAGCCCTAGGTGGGGAAGGGAAAGCAATCCCTTCAAAGAGGAAGGAAGCAACATAGAGTTCTATTTCATTCATTCATCAAGACTGTGGAGGAGGCAGTAAACAGTTTATCATAGTCTTAAATGATGCTCATGTTGAAAGATGAACAAATGTCAGAGGTCAAAAAGTGAAAATAAAATCATCAAGGGAACATGGGCTTTGGAAGAGTTCTGATCAGGAAGCAATAAAATGAGAACCTGCTTTGAAAAATACAAGCAGATTTTTCTGAGGAAAGAAAAACTAGAAGCTGCATTTAATGGAAGGAAGCAACTGTCAAAGCAATCTGACTAAGCTCAGAAGGCTATGTTTGCAGTTAGAGAAGAAATATGGGTTGCTATTCATTGAGGACCTTGTGGAAGAGGTTGGAGAAAAGAGGATAGCTACACAAGTAGTGATTCCTTAGGTAGAAAGAGAATGGTAGAAATCAGACACTACCGCCACTTCATTGTATGAATGAATTATAAGCCATATATCAGCATTTATTATAAAGTATCTAAAGGTAACAGACCTTTGATACCATTGAGAGAAGGTGCCCCAAAGTACTGTGTCTCCAAGGAAAAACAACAAGGACTCAAGTATTCATGGGTTAACACCAGCTAATACAAGACACACTAGCTTTTGGGGAGAAGGGGAAAGGAAGCATGGAGTATTTATGTGCATACATATTTATGTATGTGTTGATTTATTCATGATCACAACAGAAGCCATTTAATCAAATTCTTATTATTGATCTAAAATAGTGTCAGGTGTTTTACATAAATCAACCCATTCAATCCCAGCATGACTCTAACACGTAGACACATGCTATCAACATTCCCATTTTACAGATGAGGAAACTAAAGTTAAGAAACTTACTCCAAGTCAAAGAGCTTTTAGGTGGTGAAGCTGTAAACTGAGACTGAACTTTAAATCCTAATTCTCCAAATTGCTCAACTGGACACTAAGTTGTAGCCCCCCTGCTACAACCCTGGTCCCAGCTGTCATCATATCACACCCGTGTGCTTGCGCTAGTCTGTCACCCCTCTGGTCCTACACACTTCACAACACCCAGTGAGCTGTCTAAAATATGAATCAGCCTACATCACTTTCCTTTATCAAACCATCCAGCGGCTCTCCCCTGCACATACAATAAGATCCAAATTCTTAGCTTGCAAGTCCCCACGCCACCTCATCTCTGCCAGCCTCTGTAGTTTCCATCACCTACCTCTGATCTTCCCCTCTCTGACTGTATTCCAGTCACACCCACCCGCTTACTGCTCCTGCACACACTGTTCTTGCTCTTGCCTCGTGGCATTGCTATTTGCGAGTCTATGTAAAATGCTCTTCTTCAAAATCTTCACACAGCTGAATCTATCTTACTACTCACATCTTGATTCAAATATCAGCTCTTCAGAGAAGGTCTCCCTCTACCCATTAGCTAAAGCAGTGGTCCTCTGCCCTGCAACAACACTCTTAACCACACTTTCACCATGAAAATATAAGATTGTGCTGACAGGAATTATTGACTATATGTTCTTCACTGTAAGTCCAGAGCCAAGAACAATGTCTGACACATGCTAGGCACTCAAGATATATTTGTTTACCATTCTTAAAGTATCATACTCATAGACCTAATACATGCATATGCCTTTATACATATGACTTCTTTATACATATGACTTCTGTGAAAAAAAAATATATATGTCTGTGAAATATGTGAGTTGGTTGTCACCTCACAGAAGTGGAATTTATACCCCGACCCCACATTTGGTTTGAATATCAAGATTAATGATGCCATACATACATTAAGAAGGTATGAAGAGAATTATTACTTACATAATGAGTTATGCATCAAAAATAGAGTCAGACCAAAAAAAAATGGTAACACTGTGAGGGGATGGGTAATTAGATGGTTTTGATTCTTTCATTTTATATATATGTGTGTGTGTGTGTGTGTGTGTGTATATATATATAACAAAATATCAAATTGTACACCTTCAACATATATAAATTTTATTTGTCCATTTTGCCTTAATAAAACAGTAAAAATGTAATAAGAATCTCTTACAACTTAACACATGATGGTTGACTGATAACTAATCTTTGCACTGTTTATTTGGACTTGTTTATGTAAGCCATTATGGCACCTGTAGGCTGAGGCCAGTAAGAGAGGTGAATGTTCCATTGAATACCTTGTTCAAGAGCCCAGAATTGTATATTCTGGTAAGTAAAATGAGTGCCTTGGTCTCTATCAATGTGTGGAACTCCAAAGAGGATAGGGAGTGCCATGGTGAAACACTGTATTGTGGCTTTAATATGTGCAGAAAATGTGTGACCTTGATTTATATTTTCAGTATCTGTGAGACAAGTGATTCCGTGAGTTCTTTACACCAAATGAGGCAACCCTGGATAAGGGGTTGTTTGCATTGGCCAGAACAGATGGCCAGACATTGGCCATGGCCCAAAAATCTATAAAAATGTGCAGATTAGGCCAACTGTGGCCACGACATCCAGTGCTAAGATAACTGCCTAAAGTTTGGGCAATTGATCTAACCCCTGGGTCCCGTTCTTTATCAGGAATATTTCAATTAGGGATTAAAAGCAGCAACTCTCAAGCAAGCTCCATTAAGTGTGGTAGTGATGATATTATTGGTTAAGTGAACAAACCCCCTTTAGTATTCACTGTGTTGATCCTAAGGGGCTCCTCATGTATCCATGGTTTCTAAGAGATGACCTCTTCCAGCACTGTGACATCTGGCAAGGGACACAGCACAGGGGAAGTTGCCCCTTCCTGAAGGTAGGGTATGCAGAGGCCCCAGGTTTGGCTCCATCCTTTTTTCAAGGAGGCCTCATTAGCTGAGCTGAGCTTGCAGACTGCTGCTTCAATGGTCAAAGGCCAAATGGGCAGCCAGATATAGGGGGTCACAGGTTCAGAACCTGAGATAGTCTATACTTCCAGGAAAGTCTAGTATGTATCCACCAATTGCTACACTAATGGCATACAGCACTGGGGCAAGGAAGGCAGTTCCCTGTATCAGAAGCCCATGCAACTAATGGCCATCACTGATGGTACAGGGACTCCAAGACACAAGGGAGAAGGCTGCTAAAGCCTCTTCAGTGAAGGAGTCTCAGGGGGCCTTAACAGGAGTGCCTGTTCTATGGCAATTTAGGCAGACTCTAGATTCACAGCAGGCCTATTTGCAAGTTACACAACAAACGGACTTTACAAAGTTTGTATATGAGGAATGTTGCCTCCAGAATCTAAAAATGTCTAAAAGATGTTAGGCTCGTTTTAACAATGTGGATACTAAGAAGGCTAAAACCTGTTTTTTGACATTGTCAGGACTGGAGCAGCCCTCAATTTACCAAATAATTTTCAGGAACTTAACCAAAGTGGTGGGGCCCTGTACTATGTGTGGGGATAATAGATAGTCCTCTTTTTGTGAGCTCCTTTGGGAATAGTTTTATGTCCTAAATAAGGGTGTCATGAATCTCCTCAAAGGATCACGGCATCAGTGTGATATCATAACTGCGCACCTGGACAAAGCTAGATGTGATTAAAATACTGCCTGCAAAGACTCTATGACATGACAGGAGTAGGCAGTGACCTCACTCAGTACCCTGGAGGAGGCTAACTGCGGCTGAGAAGTTGTGGAAATAGGCCCTGAACAGAATATGTTCGCCAAATACTTTGCTATGACTGCAAAGTGTTTGCCGTATACTTACTGAATGGAATCAGTAATTGCAGTAATAAATACAGAGCCCTGGTAGGTAGGTCCATGGCACTAAGGGTACAAATTCACACTGAGGCACCGTCCTCTTTTCCGGGTTTAAGAACAAGTAAAATTTGGCTGTTAAATACAGAAACAGGATAACCTTCTCTAAATAGGTCTTATATAATGTGTTTCAATCTTTGAAGACTCTGCTTTTACATAGATTGAGATAAAAAAAAAAAAAACAAACAGGGTGGAAGCGGTTATTATCTTAACTAGAGGCTAAAGTCCAAAGGTCACAATTTTTTCAAGCTGATTTTAAGGGCCAAAGACTTAATTTTATTACTCATTGGATCAGACTGTCCACATGCACTGGAGGATATTTTGGGGTAATGAATGTTTTGGCTATGGGAAATTTAGACAAGGCAAGGACTGTGATGGTTAAGGTTAGGCATACTGTTTCTATTTTATGTTCATTTACTCCCTGGCTGTTTTTATCAGCTTGCCCAGATGTGGGCCAGAGGAGAAGGGGAATTAATGAGGCTTAAAAACAGTCAATTGTCAAACATCAAAAATGGAATCACTGCCACTGCCCATCCCCCACCCCCTCCCCATCTGGGACCTCTCAAACACACACAGGAACACCAGGCCCTTTAATTCCTCACCAGTGGGATAAAGTGCTCAGGAAGTAATTTGTCTTCGGTGCTCATTCCTCATCTAGTCCTTGTTCCCAGTGGCTAACTATGAACTGGCTGGTCCGGGCCCGAAACTGGCAGGATTCCACCTCCCTTCTCACATGCCTGCCCCTTCCCTTCCTTCCCTCCCCATTATCAGAGAACAGACACAGACACACATTTTTTTACAGCTCAGTGTTTAATCAACATCTGAGCACTTCAGTTGGTCTTTTAAAACAGGTGACTACTGGTGTAAGTTTGACCTCTACACATTTGACCATTTCTCCAGAGCTTTCTCTGGAGTTTCAACAGAGACAAAAGGTCTCAGGGTCCAGGTAGACAAAGGGAGGTGCTTGGAGACGAATTACTCTCTGGGATCTCTTCATCTTCCTTTGACCGATTTTCATTCTTTTTCTTATTCTGCCGGCGGTAGCAGACAAGTATCATGGACTTCTTCCCTTTCTTACGCCTTTCAGAATTCTGTTCAAGGGTCAGTTTTACTTTCTTAATTATTTTCCTCACCTGGTAGGAAAACAAGATGATACAGAAAGACACTGGTTTTGGGATAGAGGATGGGAGGGTGGACTTGGAGAGAATGGGAGTGGATTGAGGAGGGGTTTTGTGCCAGCCAAGGGTAAGCCCTGGGTGGGGGATGAGAAGGAAGCATGGAGGAAGCCTATGAGGAGGGTAATCTGACCTTCTCCTTTTCACGGCCCTTTAGTTCACAGGAGGTCTTCCATTTCTTCCCTTTGATGCTTAGGCTCTCGTGTCAAACGTCTGGTTTCTGTCTCTGTATCCGAACTAGGCTCCTGAGGTTCCCCAGTAACCTCTGCCATGTTGTAGCAACTGCGGCCTACAAGGCTCCTAGGCTCTCTATATATATACTCCCAGAACAATGAAGGGCTACACCCTCAGTTTTGACTGGTCAGCAAGAAATTTCTCAGCTAATGGTAGCCCTGGGGTGGCTTGACATCGCAAAGCACTCCCCTTGAAAATTCATGGGGGGAGGGGAAGGTTGCAGAGTTGTCTAAATGCTCTGGGTAGAGAAATGTAATGTTTCCTCAAGACCTCTAAAAGAGCTTTCTCAAACTGACCTTCTACTCTTCTTCATCTTTCCTGGTTCAGTTCTTATGGTATACGTGGCAGTGAGAGGGTGTTTCCTCCAAACCATTCCACATGGCCAGCTCCACGCAGTGTTTAATTCTGTTGTCTCCCAGATCTCATCACCTGTTATTTCGTGGGGTTTTAAAACCTTTTTTTTTTAAATTTTAGAACAATTATAGATTTACAGAATAATTGTAAAGACCATACTCATGTACTCTACAACTAATTTCCCTTATTAACATTATACATTAGTATGGTAGATTTGTTCAGCTTAGTGATCCAACACTTAAACAGTATTATTAACTAAAGTCTGTACTTTTTTCAAATGTCCTTTTTTTTTTTTTGTCTTTTTGCCTTTTCTAGGGCCGCACTAGCAGCATATGGAGGTTCCCAGGCTAGGGGTCTAACAGGAGCTGTAGCCGCCGGCCTTCGCCACAGCCACAGCAACGCGGGATCCGAGCTGCGTCTGCAACCTACACTACAGCTCACGGCAACGCCGGATCCTTAACCCACTGAGCAAGGCCAGGGATTGAACCCGCAACCTCATGGTTCTTGGTTGGATTCGTTAACCACTGAGCCATGAAGGGAACTCCCAAAATGTTCTTAGTTTTTACCTATTGTCCTCTTTTGGTCCCAGGATCCCATCCAGGATACTCCATCAAATTTATTCATTCCACGTTATGCCTTCTTAGGCTCTTCTTGGCTGTCCCAAGTTTTCTGGACTTCTTTTTGAGACCTTGAAAAGTTGGGGGTTTTGAGTTTTTTTCTGTTACACTGTATCCTCAGTTGTTATTGTTCATATAGTTAAAAGTTTTTAGAAGTTGTTTCTTCCAGAGACCTCAAATAAAGTCAGTATCATTAGTGTTACAGATTTCCCCACAGCAATGGTTGAATTAATACCTTCACTTTGTCACAGAGGTGACACAGATGCTTTTTCTAGTGTCCTGAGGATCAGGATCATTTTTGTTTATGACAGAGGCATGGCCAGCAGCAGCAGAAGCATTTTATAAGGCACTAGTGAGTCATTTTACTTTTAGAAGTATGACCAGAATCCAACATACTAACTGTTCTTGCTTCACATGAGGGACCACCGAATGGCCCTGTATATTAAACAGATTATCAGCCTTTCTCCCAAGCTTTATATAGAGATGGAGCCAACAGCTGGTTGAGACATAGCTAATGTTCACAAGGTGAGAGTTGTTTCCTTGAGCTTAGTGTCAGTCACATCTTATTTTGGAATTGAGACACATGATTCAATCTGAGACTCACAAATAGGTCCAGGTTGAGACACATGATTCAGGACTGCTTTCAGGAGGGTTCCGATCCAATAATCCTTTCACTATATGCCAACTTGCTAAACTGACCTATGTTGGTCAAATCTTTAGCATGGATGCACCACAAAGAAGCAAGCTAAAAACACAAGCTAGCTAGCAGGCAGTAACTCAAAGTACATACAGCAGAGCCATTTAAGAAGTCAAAACAATAAAAGAAAAACCCCTGGTAGTGATGGTCAGTACCTTATTGTTCTGCTCACCGGGTCAATCACTGTAATCACTCCACACGGACAGGATGAATCCATCAACCAAAATTTGTTTTGAAAGTCAAGACTGATGACACATATACCCAGAGAATATGAAAAAGTTTATTATTCACATAATGAGGCTTTCTGGGGAAAGCAGGCAGTCTCTCAAATAGGCTCAAGAATGGCTTAAGAGAGCAGAGAAAGGAGATTGGCTTGGCTTTTTGGTGGTAAGGCGGTGAAACTGGAGGGTTCCCACACAAAAGCCAGGGCTTGCACAGTCTGAATTTCCTGCTGGCCCACAAAAGAGTGTCTAGGCTTTTTATGAGATATAGGAAAGCAGGGGAAGAGGAAATGGTGGGGCTCCTTTATTGAATAATATTGTATAAATGCAAAGCATTTGGCACAATTGAGAATTCTCAAAAACCATTATAACCAAGCTTCTCAAAGCATTTTTATTTTAAACTGCTTTTCACTAGATTAGTATTTCCAAAATTAGGGTCATTTAAGTATTACTTAAAGTAGCTTAGAATTATCTTGGTTCATTAACAGAGAAACTGTGTAGCAGGAGAAAAGACTGCTAGCATCTGGCAGGTCTAACATACTACCTACAAAAGAGCAGATCTAATTGTACTACCTGCAGAATTGAGGGGTTTCCTACATTTTTCCCATCCCAGATGATTACTGTACCATCCAAAGACTGTAATAATAATTATAGAAACTAACATTTATTGACCACTAACAACTCTATGTAGGAATTGTGCTAAATAGCCATATACATATTTAATCCTCATCACAGCCCTATTGAGATGAGGCAAAATAGCATTTTCTGTCATCTCTGCCAGGACATCTCCATTCCAATCGCAGAAGCAGAAAAGAACATACAGGAGTGCACATGGAAATATTTATAGGCCAGGCTCAAAAGGGGCATTATTTCTGCTTACCTCTCATTGGCAAAACCCCACATACCAACATCTAACTGCAAGAGAAAAGGAGAAATGTAGTATACCAAGTAGAAGAGGAGAACTTGAATGTTGGAGATCAGCTAAAAATCTCTGTCTCCACTATCCTGTTCATCACTATCCCCAATATTTACAGTACAGCCCAGCATATAGTAGGTGGTCAGGAATATATATGTTGAATGAATGGCTTTGAACACTTTTGGTGAGATATGGAAATCAGAAACATACAGAACTTGATCAATCAGTGGTTTCTTAGACATGATACTAAAAGCACAAGCAACAAAGAAAGAGTAATTGGATACCAAATTGTTTAAATGTTTTCTTCTGCAAAAATACCATCAAGAAAGTGAAAAGTCACCAAAGAAAGATAGCAAAATACTTGCAAATCATATATTTGCTAAGGGTGTAGTATCCAGAATACAGAAA
This sequence comes from Catagonus wagneri, assembly GCA_004024745.2. NCBI lineage: Eukaryota > Metazoa > Chordata > Mammalia > Artiodactyla > Tayassuidae > Catagonus > Catagonus wagneri. The sequence continues at coordinate 2,604,567 of PVHT020000017.1, read as the reverse complement.
AAAACACTTACAATGAAACAACAAAAATACAAAGTATCCAACTGAAAATTAGGTAAAGAACTTAGACATTTTGCCAATGAAGATATATCAACAAACCTATGAGAATGAAGATATTACCAATGAAGATATAACCAACAAACGTATGAGAATATGCTCAATACCATCAGTCATTATGGAAATGGAAATCAAAACCACAATAAGATATCACTTCACACCCACTTGGAAGGCCATCATTTAAAAAAAAAAATAGCAAATACTGACAAGGATGTAGACAAAATGAAACCCTCATACCCTTCTGGTGGGGACATAAAATGAGACAGCCTCTGTAGGAAACAGCTTGATACTTACTCAACAAGTTAAACATAGACTTTCCATATCTCCCAGTAATTCTACTCCTAGGCACTATAATTAAAAGAGTTGAAAAGGGAAAAACAGGTGAATTGAGCAACACAAAAGCAAAGGAAAGATAATGTTTCAAGAGGTAAAAAATGGTCAACTTTATTAAATACTTTTGATAAATAAGACAGGGACAGACCAATGACTATTAAACTTGTTAGCATAAAGGTCAATGGGAACTGATAAAAAGGGATATTGAAAGAGTAGAAAATATTTTAATATAAACTTGTATGATGTTTATTAAGGAGAAAATGTGAGATAAGAAAGTGAGGCATGGATAGATAATTCCTTTTAAGGGCTTAAGTGCTAAGGGGAGGAGAAATATGGGACCATAGATGGAGGGGGACTTGGTATTAAGAGAGCATATTTTTAAGAGGGTAGATTCTAGAACATGTCTGTGTGCCAACATAAGACTGAATGATATCGATGATATAAAATATCAAAGGGATAATTACAGAAGAAAAATACTGAGCAAGCAAGAGGGGGTATTCAGATCACTAATAGATGGGATCCATGGCAAAAGTGGAAGGGTTGGCTTTATATGAAAATAAGTATTATTTATATATTTTACAGAAGAGAAGGAAACAGTTGCAGTGTGGTTACAAATACAGGTAAGATGATGTGTTTGGTAGGGAAGATATAAAGGAATTTTCTCTTGATTCTTCAGTTTTCTCAGTGAAGGATGCGGTTAAGATCATAAAATGACAGGAGTGAGGGTAGGGTTTTGAGGAATCAAGGGGAAGATAAAGTGCTGAATATTCAGTTTGAATAATGGAAATGGGTGCATATGGTAGGACTGATAATTTAAGATATGCAGTCAAAAATTTAAGGTGACATCAGTACCATTTTGTAAATTCCTGCAGCAACACGTATCACTTGTATGTGGGAAAAAGTAGGTAAATAGCTAGAATGAACAAGGGTTGTGGTTTTGGTCAGGGACGTACTAGGGTGGGAAAGTGAGCAGGGAGATGAAGGTTTATGAAAGTAAATAATACTGATGATGAACCATGGAGTCTAAACTGTTAAGGAAAAAAAGAAATGAGAAATGAGAAGTATGGTTGATGATGAAAAGTAGTGGAGTTCACAGATTGTAGTACAAAATTGAAGACTTTTTGGAAGGGTGTGTGTGTGTTCATGCATGTGAGAGGGGTATTTTGGCAGGAATAACAAACATTTGTAGCCCAAGAGATGTATATTTTAAAAGCAAGATTTCAGAGTTGTTATAATTTTTGAGAATGTCAATGTCTAGAGCATGAACATTAAAGTGAGTGCCTTAAGTATGATGGAAGAAAAATATCACTGGCATTGAAGGCATGAAAGATCTGCAAAGTCAAATACACTAGATGAACATCCACAGAGATGACAGATGTTGAAGTTGCCTAAAAGATGGCAGTAATAAAAGTGGAGGAAAAGAAAGTGACTCAGGGAAGTGTCTAATGAATGAAGGTAAAGAAACAAGGAGGGGTAGCACATAATATTATCTATTAGCAAGATCTATTAGCAAGAACTACAAATGAGCTCTTAATTTTGAAAGAGAAAGGAGCAGAAATGGCTTGAAAGTGACAATAAGGAGCAGCCACCTGCTCCAGAAAACTAATGTTTGCTTAAGAGGACTGCAGGGGAAGTGATTTCCTCAAAGTACAGCCATATTCCAGTTTTAATGCAGAGATAAAGGGAACATTAGGAGAAGAATTTGAAGTTTCTGGAGAGTTTCTTAACGATAGACTGAGTTACACAGGCAGGAAACAAGAGCTTACAAAGATGGGGAGAGAGTTGGGTCCAATTTTGCCAAGTGTAGAACAATAGGTGGACAAGGGTCTAAGTAATGACATAACATGCAGAATGATTCCTTGAGTGGTAAGACAAGATGGACCTTGTGATTGCATGGTAGTCTGAGAGGTGAGTAAAGCTCTCTAGACTGAGGATTGCTTAATCTACACTGACTAGACACAAGAAGAATCCAGAAATACTAAATGAAATGTGTTTCCTCTAAATATCATGTTTCCTGCATGATAGTACAGCTTTCCAAAGATAGACTAGTAAGAACATCTAAGAAGGTAGATTTGAGAGGAGAGGAGTGGGTTTGCTCAAGAGTGTTATTACTAGAAATAGTTGTAGTAGGATTAGTATGGTGATGTAGAGTTTTTTTCCATGTAAAAGGTTCTTTTGATGGGTGGAATTGACTGGCCATTACTATAAGTGGTAATAAACACGTGGATGTGTATGAAAAATATCAGCAGCAAATTCTAACGACAGAGGGTTGTTACTAATGGCATGTGGCACCAGGCACTATTCTTGGACAACCTAAGATGCCTGCACATATGTGATCCAGATGCAAGCACAGATGCTTACTGGGCACCTGCAGTGCCAAAGCTGGGGAAGCAGGGAGACCCATGTTAAGTGGTACTATCCCAATACAAGAATGGATTTACTTAAACTTCTTAAATGTTGGGTGGAAAAAAATGGAAAAAAGGTAAGTAAGCTTTTTTCCCTAATATCTCTCCTCAGGAAGAAGTTTTTTCCCTAATATCTCTCCTCAGGAAGAAGTATTTGGAAGTTGTATTTCCTACATAAATTCACCTGCTAAAACTCCAGGGAGCTCATCAGTGGGCAGATGTTTCCACCCAAGTATGGTTACCAGCAAACATTTAATCAAAATCATGGCTGCATCTGGCTCCCATTAAAAGGTTTCTCTTTGTCATTGTCTTTTAAAAGAACAATTCCCCATGCTTATAAATCCAGGCTCAGAACATCAATTCGATCTGCCTCAGGAGATTTGTGGCTACACCTTCCTGCTAAGAATCAGCACGGTCCCCAGAGACTCAATTTGAGGAGCACCGCCAAAGTGTTTTCCTTTTCAGTGTTTATCCACTGGAATGTCTAGGAGTGAAGCATAAACAGGGCAATGCAATCCTAAGATCTGATTTTTTTTCATCAAAAACATGCAGTGTATATGAACATTAAAATGAGAATGGAGACTTTTAATTGAACTTCCAGTATAGATCTAAGCACAAGTCCTAGAATCATCCAATGTTAGCACTGTGAGTTAGGTTAGGTACTTAACCACTCTGAGCTTATTTTCTGATCTCTAAAAAAATAGAGGGATAATATCTCATACAGCTGTTGTAAAGATCAAATTAAATAATGTATGTAAAGAATATAACACAAGTTATAGAAGAAAATATTTGAAAATCATGTAAAATAAGGAAATTGTATTCATAATATATAAATTAACTTTTACAAGTCAATAATAAAGAGATAAGCCAATTTTCAAAATGAGCAGAAGATCTGAATAGACGTTTCTCCGAGAAAAATATACAAATGGCCAACAAGCACATTAGACATGCTTGATATCATTATTCATCGGGAAAATACCCCCAAAAAGATACGATTTCATATCCACTAGGATGGCTAGAATCGAAAACTCAGATCATCGTAACTGTTGGTGAGGATGTAGAGAAATCAGAACCTTCATCCACTGTTAGTAGGAATGTAAAAATTACAGCTGCTTTGGAAAAGTTTGGTAATTTCTCAAAAAGTGTAATTTGTAGGTATATTTCTAAGATAAATTAAAACATATGTCCACACAAAAACTTGTACATGGATGTTCGTGGCAGCAATATTCATAATAGTCAAAGATGGAAACAACTCAAATGCCCATCAGCTGGGAAATGGATAAACAAATACGTTATATCCATACAACAGGATATCAAAAGGAATGAAGTAATGATACATGATACAGAATAGATGAACTTTAAAAACATTATGCTAAGTGAAAGAAGTCAGTCACAAAAGATCACATATTATATGATTCTATTCATATGAAATGCTCAGAACAGGCAAATCTATGGAGCCAAAATAGATCAATAATTGCCTGAGTCTAAGGCAGAAGTTGTTCAGAGCATAGGGGGATAATAGCTACAAGGAACAGAGTTTCTTTTTGAGGTGTTGAAAATGTTCTAAAATAGACTGTGGTGATAGTTGTACGTTTCTGTGAATATACTAAAAAAATACTGAACCATACACTGCAAATGGGCGAACTGTATATAAGGTAAACCATGTTTCAATAACGTTGTTTAAAAAGCCTATGTGGTAGGGAGAAAAAACAAAGAAGAAAAAAAGTAAAACACATTACCTAGAACATAGTAAATGCTTATTAAGTGGTAGTTATTATTCTATCATCATTAACTACATTTCTATGACAAATTTAGTTTGTCAGGTTCAAAATCAATCTATGCCAAATGATTAATTAGGAATGAATTAAATGTGACCAATAAATCCTAATGATTGAGAGAAAGATCTTTGGAACTAGATGACCATAAATTTACCATCACTAACATATGACCCGGAACATATTAACATCTCAGTTTCCTCATTTGTAAGATGCAGGTAGTAATAATACCTGCTTAATTTAATATAAATATTAGGAATAAACAAAATAAGGTATGTGCTAAGGCCAGCACAGTGATTTGAACATAATAAGTCTCAGCAAAAATTAAATCTCCCTATCTTGTGCCTATTTCCCACATGTTCTAATCCCCTCAAAAGGTCCTTTCAATGTTTATATGCTAACAATTTTTATTTCAAATGTCAAAGTTTTCCTGGAATTTGCTTCCAATAATGGTTCACTGCTTGAATCGTGTCAGCTGCCAAAATGTCAATTATTACAAAAGGCTACATTCTTATTCTTACTGTCCTCTACTGATAATTTGGTGATGGATACAAGTCACTGATGCTGGTTGAGTTAGTAGGTACAAGTCACCGATGCTCACTGAATTAGGAGGTAATCTTCACTTTAATCAGCCACCATTTTAGTCACGTGCATCTTTGTCATTCTCTTGGCTACCAGTAAAAAAAAATTAGTCATTGAAAAGTCAATGGAAGAAATGTGATTCAATGACTATAGCTGCCAATATTAGAGATGAAAACTACAACCAGCTAATTCAAGATTGTGCTAACATGAAGTCTTCCACTCCCAAGGGTTTGTTTTTCAGATTTACTCAAAATCAGTGACCTTAAATAACTAAAGGAAAAATAAAACAAGACATTAAAGAACACGTCAAGATGTGCTCGGAAATCAATACACAGTTGCTTTTAATATAAAGAAGACAAAACCTTCACAAAATCCCTGCTGGAACAGATCAAGTTCTTCGCTCTGGGGATTAAAGAGAAGAGCAATTTTGTCACAACCATGTATCATCCATCCAGATGTGTGAATTTTTTTCAAGTCTATGAAACCTTCAAATTTCATTCTCTAAACAAGAAACACATTCATTGAGTTTAAAGATAACCATATGTACTTTCATAATCAAGCTTAAATTATACTAGCGTGGAATAAAATTCACTTTATACCTTATAACTTTATTCAGAAATAAGCATAGAAACTGTCTATAAAAGTCTCAGACTTCATAAATAGCTTCAAAGTTTTGCTTTGGCTCTGGAATTTTAAGTGTTTTATGCTAACTTAACAGAAACATTAACAAAAGGAAAACATACATTATAGGATATTTCAGGGAAAGCTGTGCCCTGCAGCAAGTCTCTACACAGGGAATGGCACATGTCAAGTTCATTGTCTTTTTACTAATGTGTAAGCATGTGACAGGCTAGTGTGAAAATGTAAATCCTCAGAAGAAATGTCACAGTGCTGCCTCTAAGAACAAGATGACCTGAGAATCAGAGACTGTTCTTGAGAGGAAAATCTCTTCAAAGATTCACTCTGGTTTGCACAAGTTAGTAGCATTATTTCCTTCCATTCTTCCTGTCCCCAGTTTTAATTCACCTGGCTGTGAGTATAGCCTCAGATTTACCCTACTTTCTCCTTGACTTTGTCTCTTCTGAAATGACTTTGTCTGCTTCCTTGCTGGGCCATGCCAATGGCACTGACAATGTAGACAGCTTCTCTCTCAGAGTCCTCAGGGTTACCTCATCCTGCTCCACCATCATGCCCTTATCTTGAACACTTCCTTCATGTTAATAGGTAGTGTCATTAGAGCTCACATATTGAGCTTTCACCATGTGCCAGACACTGGTCTAAGCACTTAACATAAAATCCTAAGTAGATTTTATTATTAGCTCCGTTTTACCAGTAAGAAACTGAGGCTCAGAAAGGATATATGTTTATAGGATATAGGATATATGCAATTTGCCCAAGGACACAGAATTAGGAGGTGGAAGAGTTGGTATTTGCAGTCACAATTTATGACTCAAATGTTATATAATACTGTCTCTTTCATTTTTCATCGTTTGCTAAATTATAGATGAAAAACATAGTATCTTATTTTAATTTGCATTTCTTGATTTTTACTGAAGAAACAGAATGATCCAGAAAATGTGGGATATATGATATTTTGCATATGTGTTCTTTGATTTGTTCTTTTTAAAAATAAAGTCAAATTCAGAATCTTAGAAATTAAAGCTTAGAAGAAATAAAGGGGATACTACTGGACAATGTGGCAGATTTGCATATATTAACAACATGGCATTTCTTGCTCCTCAGTGGCACTGTTGACTTATGATACTCAGTGATTTTTCAGGAACTGTTGCTACTGGAGACTATAAAGATCTCCTTCCCAATGACGATTCTCAGGATCTCAGAGGTGAGCCCCCCAACCACCACCACTGCCCTCTAAACTACAGTACCAAGTATCCTACTTCCTCCAGTCATTGGTATCCAAGGCCTGCCACCTTGTGGCACAGCTTGTAAGGTCAGCACAAGTCCCTGATGTCAGTAGAATTCATTAACTCTGGTCTTCTCTGCTAGTCTAAAGACCCCTAGCTTTCTTCTTGAGCTCTCCAAACCACACAGTCTCCAAACCTCTTGAGGTTTGGTCTGACTAACATTAATTCCTTCTTAGGCCTAGACTAGGTGTTGCAAACTTCAGTTCTACAAGCCAAATGAAGATGCCTCTTTGAAATCCTTCACAACGTTCTTCTCTTCCTAACATTAGTTTCTAATAACTAAAGACTGAGAGCATTAATGTAAAATTCCAGACTTTCTTCCTCTTCCTCCCATCAAAGACCTGGCAACAGTAGTCCATGTTCTTTGTAAGGCAAAATCTCTTGGATCCAGTAGTAACTTCTATTTTTTATACAAGCCATGCACACTCCAGTTCCCCACCTGGCTGCTTCATTTTCTTAGGTAAAGTGCCTGACCTCTACAGATATTTGAGTTCATGACTTTGAATCTAGAATTTCTAAACAAAAATCTGTTTAGGATTGACTTCAGGATACTTGGAAATTCTGATTTTTTGTTTCTTTTTTGGGGGGTGGTTAATGAAATATAGAAGAGCTGTTAGCATGCTCCTACCCAAGAATAAGCCTACATATTAGGAAAGAAGTCCTGGTTAACACTCCTGGGGAGGGGGGTGTAACATAATGTCTAGCACATAGTAGGTGGTCAGTGAACATCTGGTGAATAAACAGAAATGTTTTTCTTTTCATTACTGTCAAATGCAATGAGAAAAAAACATGGCAAGTAATTTGTCAGTAAGTAATTCAATTAATACCAGTAAAATGATAACATCTTTCTTAAGTTGATTGCCTATGTATATTTTTCTTTGGGGAGTTCCCTAACCAAGTATTTGCCCATTTTCTTATTGGAACATAGTATGCTGGTGCTGGCACAAATCAGCTTGGGAGAATTGATTTACACATCACTTCAGAAGCTCCCATCATGGCTCAGCGGAAATGAATCCAACTAGTATCCATGAGGATGTGGGTACGATCCATGGCCTCGCTCAGTGGGTTAAGGATCCGGCGTTGCCGTGAGCTGGGGTGTAGGTCTGAGCTGTAGTTCAGATCTGGCATTGCTGTGGCTGTGGTGTAGGCCAGTGGCTAAAGCTCTGATTTGACCCCTAGCCTGGGAACCTCCATATGCCAGAGGTGATGCCCTAAAAAAAAAAAAAAAAAGATTTATACATCACTTTATAACTTTGTGTTTGGTGATAGTAGGTTGAAATTAGCCATAGTGGGTATATTTGCTCCATGAAAATAGGCAAATGGCACAAATCAGATATATTAGTTTGCTAGGGGTGTTGTAACAATTACCAAAAACTGGGTGGTTTTTATCAACAGAAATTGTCTCACAGTATTGTAGGCTAGGAGTCTGAACATTAGACTCATAGAGTTGGTTCCTTCTGAGGCTTGTGAGAGAAAGATCTGTTCCAGGCATCTCTTCTTGGCTTGTAAACATCTCCTTCCAGTGTTTCTTCACATTATCTTCCCTTTGTGTGTACCTCTTTCTCTTCCCATGGTATTCTTTTATTAAGATCATGAGTCATATTGGATTGGGAGCCCAGCCTACTCTAGTATAACCTCATCGTAACTTAATAATTATATCTGCAAATCAAATATTTGGACATAAGGTCACCTTCTGAAGTACTGGACACTAGAAATTCATCCTATGAATTTGAGGAGGATACACTTCTTGCCTTAACATCAGGCCTTTGTGTTTTTTCAGAGAACCAGTTATTAAACATTCATCAGTACACGACTGCCTACAGGCCTGAGATTACTCTAATCCTCAATTGGGGCTCCACAGAGGGCAGAGGGGCAAGCAATTTAAAACAGAAAGGCAAAAACTTGATGACTGTAAGTAACCACTGAGAACTACTGGTACCATGAACTCAGTATTCCTCTTCCTTGAAATAAGGTACTAAAGAAACTGTAGAAACCTGAAACCATAAAACTTCTAGAAGAAAACATAGGGAAAAAGCTCCTTGACATTGGTCTGGACAATGATTTTCTTGACACGACAGTAAAAGCACAGATAACAAAAACAAAAATAAACAAGTGGGACTACATCAAACTAAGAGGCTTCTACACAGCAAAGGAGATGATTAGTAAAATGAAAAGACAACCTACAGAACGGGAGAAAATATTCATAAACCATATGTTCAATAAGGCGTTAATATCCAAGATATATAAGGGACTGATACAACTCAATAGAAAAATAATAATAATAACCTGATTTAAAAATGACCAAAGGATCTGAATAGGAATTCCCAAAGAAATATACAATTGACCAACAGGCATATGAAAAGATGCTCAACATCACTAATTATCAAGAAAATGCAAATTAAAAAATCACAATGAGATATAATTTCAAACCTGTAAGAATAGCTATTATCAAAAAGTCAAAATATTATTAACAAGTGTTGGCAGGGATATGGAGAAAAGTGAATACTCCTACACAGTTGGTGGGAATGTAAATTGGTACAGCCATTATGGAAAACAGTATGGAGGTTACTCAAGAAATGAAAAAGTAGAACTACTATATGATTCAGTAAATTCACTTCTGGGTATACATTTATGAAATCAGCATTTTGAAGAGATATCTGTACGCCACAGCAAAGGTATAGAAACTATTAATTGTTGATAGGTGAATAAAGAAAATTATACATATAAAGGGATATTGTTCAGTCTTAAAAAAGAAATTGTACCTTTTGCAACATAGTTCAATCTGGAGGAATATAAGTTAAGTGAAATAGGCCAGACGGATACAGATAAATATTTTATGACCTCACTTATATGGGGAATCTAAAAAAGTCAAACTTATAGTAACAGAATAGAAAGGCAGTTACCAGGAACTGGGGGAGTGGGGCACATCAGGAGATGTTGGTCAAAGGATATAAACTTTCACTTATAAGATGAACAAGCTCTGGAGACTCTATGTACAGCACATTGACTATAGCTAATAATAATGTATTGTATACTTAATTTACTAAAAGAATAGATCTCAAGTGTTCTCACCACAAAAATAAATGGTAACTATGTGATGGATAGGTTAATTAGCTTGACTGATAATCATTTCGCTATATATATACATAGCTTTTCAATATAAGTGAAGTATATCTAAAAAATTAAAATGTAGAACTAATAAAGTTCTCCTATGAGTTTAGAAAGGATTACCTAGGAATAAGTTGTATATGTCTCATTAAAAGGCATCAGAAAGGATGACAGTGTCTGTGAAAATAAAGTAATTGGTGATCCTTCATACATACTTGACTTCAGTTTAAAAAGTACAAAAACAGTATTATTCAGTTATCGTTACAATTGATTTCATAAATGTGAATAGCAATAATGACATGATAGGAGTATATCCACCTGAGTCTAAAGCAGATCAATCTATGAGCCTAAATGAATTCAGAAAAGAACTCAGTGAAAATGGTAAATTAGTTCCTATCAATGGGATTTTCTGCTTTTCACCGAATTACTGTGACATCACATTCATCACAAGGTAAGGCTCTAGCATATGCTAGCTGAGTAGCCTGAAATGGGGGAGAGGCATGGGCAGAACTCATTCACAGCTACACTGATGATTTTTAGAAATGGTGACTGAGCAAAGTCATGTAAGTTTGCTATGGCAACAGAGAGCCTAAAATAACTTTGCCTGAATAAAATGAAGGCTTCAGTCTGCCCCTCCAGAGTCATAGGGCATTTCATTACTGAAAGCAGCCTCTAAGGTATAAGGTAGATACTGTGAAAGTTCTGGAGTTCTATTCCGATAACTGGCAGCATTTTACCTTTTCTGTGTGGCTTAGAGACACATGGTGATTCACATTTTTCCTGCAATGCCATCTGTTTGGCCCACCAATCGTGAGCCTATTTTAGAAAAATGATTTTTCTTGTACAAAAAACTAAGATAATAACTCCCATAGCCAGATAGTTGACACCAGTTCGTTACAAAATCCAACTGGCCAGATATGGCTTGACTATGCTCATTAACAAGACAAGACCAAGCATTCGCAACGTAATTTTTTTCATGTTTTTGGAATGGGCACTTAGTAAATGCCTTGCCAACTCTCTGGTCATTTTGGTCATTTAAGAATGACCACCAAGGAAATTTGTAGGATCTCTTTCTTTGAGGACCGTCAGTCTCTTACAGAAACAAAGAACAGTATCTGTTTTCTTTCTCATCATCCCTTCCTTACATAGCCCTTGACAGTTAATTGACAATCAATACAAGTTCTGAATAAATGAATCAATCAGTCAAGCAAGCATTCAATAATCATTGACTGAATGCTTGCTTTGGTTCTGCCTTCATGGGAAAGTTCTCTGTCATCTGGAATCCTCCTAGGTTTTTTGTTTGTTTGTTTGTTTGGCCATGGCTGCAGCATGAGGAAGTTCCCAGGGCAGGGATAGAACCCACACCACAGCAGCGACAGTGCAGGATGCTTAACCTGCTCACTGAGCCACTGGGGAACTTCTACCTTCTTTTTCTTTTTTTTTTAATTAAAAAAAGTTACAGCTTTATTCAGGTATAATTGATATGCCAACCCAATAAACTGTACATTTTAATGTATACAATTTGAAATATTTGGATAATACCACACACATGATGCCATCACCAAAATCAAGGTAAAGTCCCTGCGATTATACAGAGGAGATGAAAAACAAAAGCAAAGAGATAGGCATTTACCTTACTGTAAAGGCATTATGTCTAACAAAAAAACTTACAATGTAAACTCAGAAATTGTCTCTACCATAATGCATTTGGGGATCCAAAATACACAGTAGGCTAGTCAAAAGAAAGTTAAACTGTAAAGCATTTACAGATAAGGTTAAATGCAACTTAGCTTCTTGACAGAATAAATTAACAGGCTAATGTTCAATTTTTTTGTTGTTGTTCATTCAGGCCTTGCTGATAAGCAATTCCAACTTTCATCTCCAAAAAGATTAATCATATTTTTAATGTGTTCATTGGCACAGTGACATGCCTAAAGCAAGTAGGTGGAAACTGATTTTGCCAATGTCATTGGGATATGTTTTTGCCAAGTGCTGAATGGTATTACTTAATGGCAATTCCAAGACAGATGATATATGTGTTTCAGCTGAAGGAATTTCTTTCACTCAAAATAATTAAATGTGTAGTCTAGTTTCTTTCCCTATGTATATAGTAAGTAAGTTCCTTGAAATCCTGTGTCTACTCTGATCCCAGGTACAGTATGTAATATTTTTTTTCAGTGTTGGAACATCAGACATGTTACTTCATAGGTGTGTTACCCTAACTCCCCATTCATGACTACAGAATCTCGAGAGAATGACGGTTGTCCAAAGATTCCCAAGACCTAATTCCCAGAAACTGTATATGCCTTACTACAGTGAAAAAGGGACTTTGCAGGTATGATTAGGTTAAGGCTTTTAAGATGGGGAGATTATCCTGGATTATCTAGGTGTGACTGATATAATTGCAAGGGCCCCTACATGGCAACCAGGATGATCAAGGCTCAGACCAGGAAGATGGAACCATAAGAAAGACTCCTCCAGCCATCACTGGCTTTGTGAAAGAGAACCATAACTCAAGGATGTGGAAAACCTCTAGAAGCTGGAAAAAGCAGAAAACATTTTCCCTAGAAAGGAACCTTCCAGAAAAGAATATAGGCTTGCTGACACTTTGATTTTAGCTCAGCTGAGATTCATTTTGGATTTCTGAACGCCACAACTGTAAGATAATTTGTGTTGTGGTAGGCGACCTAGCTTGTGATAATTTGTTAGAATAGCCATAAGAAACTAATGCAGTGAGCCTCCTGGATTCACAGGGAGAATCTAGGCAGAAAAGAGGAAAAATGATACAGTACATGTTTTCTGTAACAAGTTCTAGGCAACACAACTGTCAACAAACTAGGGATGCTATTTTGAGGAATCAAAAGAGAATAAAGCTGTGAGAAGATGTTAAATCTTGTTAGTTCAGAAAAACATCTAAACCATTATTTCTAACTAGATCGGGGGAAGCAATTAGCTTGAAGTGCAGTAAAGTGAGCCTTTAGTTAATCCGCACTAAATATACATTCAATGGTGTATTTTCTAGCCAGAGAAAAAGAAAATTTGTAGAAAGAAGCTTCTGTAGAGGCAGTATTATATCACCATGAGTTTGACAGCTCAGATTAGCTGAATTTAGCTCAAATTGCATAAACAATTGCATGAAAATAAAGCATGATATAACTGTAAGTAAATCATTACATTCCTTTTTCACTACAAAAAATTTAGTATATGAAAACAGGGCTCTATATGCCCAGTCTGAGGTCAGATGAAATCATCATCTGCTCATATGAATCAAGGAAGTCTTCACAGAGGAGGGAAGGAGCATAGTGCAGTAGGCTAAAGAAGGGTATCATAACCATTATGTGTGATCCGATATGCTCAGAGACAGGAAGGAAATGATTACCATCAAAAAGGAGAAGGGGCAAATAAACTCACAGGTTTCAGAAAATAACCTGATTTCAAATTTTCTGGATCTATGAGAAGCCATTTCACTTTAGTGCTGAAGTACCAGTGAGGTCATATTCAAGGCAATCCTAAGAGAGACACTAACCTGGAAAACACACGCGCACTGAATCCCATCACCTAAATGAGATGCTTTTCCTCAACCGACCTTATATATGTTTAGTCTTACCTTATTCTTAAATTTACAGATATTCAAATGTTGTAGGTGAAGAAATAAGCCTTAGCTATTTCTCTAAAGAATTACTTTAAGCTAACCCTAAGGAAAACTAAGGATTCTGGGGAGCTCATTGGTAGTAAACTCATTCAAAATGTCAAAGAATTAACCTAATATGCTTGGAGTCGTGTTCTAAGTAGGAAACTGACTAGACAGTGATGGCAAGTGGAAAGGGCATCAGGCTATGATGCAGAGGACCTGGATTTTAGTTCTGACACTGCCACCAGGTGGCTATAAAATTTTCTATAAGTCATTTCTCCTCTCTGGGTCTCAGTTTATATATCTTGAAATCAAGGGGGGTTTAAATAAACAAAGCAATGGTAGATTTGGATGAAACATGGTTCTACTAGTTTGTTTTTCAACAATGGCAGACACTCATAGTGAATGATGGCACCATTTTCTCTAAATCTACATAAAGCCTCACAATCTTCAACTCAGCAATCTAGGCAGCTGCTACCAGACATCAGAGTCGATATGCAAGGTGAAACTTATCCCAATTCTTTGGAAATGATCTCTAAAATGCCTTAAAATTCCTGGAACTTATGTCCCTGTGCTTTTTTGATTTAATGATTCCTGTCCTAGCTATTTAAAAATAGACGTGATAAGCATGGATCTCCTTCTGCAATTTCATTGACCCACTTCTACTTAGAGTTCCTTTACAAACTCTTATGAAACTCAGGAGTAGAGGAAGAATACTGTATTATCACAAACATGGCTTATAGGGTTTTTCTTATGCTAACAAAAAAGAAGACAATCACGGGGAAGGTGATTTCTTGGCATTGATGCACTTGGTCTTAACCTGCCTCTGCTGTTCTACTGAAAGTAGATAGCAAATCAACAACAAACATGGGCTCGAGAAAGAAATAAAATGAGTCTGAAAGTCTAAAATTTAGTTAAACTATAACGTGAACTAGAAGCAGGAAAACAAGATGCCCAAGAAATAAGTGGGCACTCCTATGTGGTGAAAAGACAGGCAGATGTAGGTTCAAAAAACAGCACTGCTGCCAGCTGAGCTCTGTGCAACCTTAGGCAAGTCACTGAACTCCAATGAGTCTAAGTCTTCACGTGCAAAATGGGCATAAAAACTACTTTGGAGGTTTGCTATGAAAGTTAAATGAGATGAGTTTACTAAGGTCAATGAAAACATTCTGCACATCACTTGATATGTAGTAAGTTCTCAATAAATGTCAATTTCCTTCTTTCCTTCTTTCCTTATAAAAAGAAAACACAATTTGAAGAGCCTTTCCTCATGCAAAAGCCTCTATATAAAGGATGCTGCATTCTTACTTCCTGAGGTGAAAATTTTAAATTTAGAATTAATTTTTAGAAACTAATTTTGATGTAAAGAAATCACTGTCAGATTAACTGCTGCCTATAGAGCCTTTCTGCATATTTATCTCAAGGTGGGGATTAAAAATTGGAATAGGAGGACATTTTGTAGCTCAGCTCTGAGAAAGTCTGATTGAACTGGGATTTTCTGATTAGGTTGGTAACATAAAAATGTTATTTGGTAGAATATAAAATCACTGGTAGTAATTTTACATCAAGCTGAATTTAAAAGGCAAATAATAGTATATATTAACCAACTCAGCTGGGGCAGAGGTTTGGAAAATGTGGTTTTGCAGGCCTTATGGGTCAGATGGTCAGGGGAGGAGGGAAGCAGAGCAGCTATTTCTAGAAAAGTAGCCTTGTCAGAAGATACCCTGCAGTGTGCGCCAGTAAGATGACTGGGATCTTCCAGGATACACCTTGCTGTCTTAGAGGTTACTATACAAACGCAGGAACATAAGATATAAACTAATGCAAAATCATGAAATCTTTTAACTCTTGAAAGGAATGGGAATAAAAACATGCAATATTGGGACCTTTGAACCCCATGAGCATGCAGTCCCCGGAGCAGTATGGCTTGTACTGAATAACCATCTCATCAGGATGCCTAGAGAAACAAGATTCTATTTTCACCCCTGCTCCCATCTCAGCTGGCTTTGTCCTTGGCATCTCTATCTGCAGAGTCAAATATTGTAGTGCAGTTGGAAGAACTGATATATTCTTTGGAACGTTAATAAGATTTTTTGTCTCTTAGAAAATGGGTAGTTTGTGAAAAAATTAATTCTCTCTATGGAAAAAGAATTGTCATTTGAAGGATTTACTATGATTACAGTATAACGAGGTTCCTTTAGATATTTAATGCATTTCAAAAGCTACAACAGGCATGCATTAAGTTATACATGCACAACTTATGAAGAGCTGCAAATGATCTGCAGAATGGCAGATGAGCAACACAGGGGGAATACTGCTCTTATGGTTGACACTTCGATTTCTTACCCTACATCTGATTCAAGATATTTCCCTGGTACAATTATATTCCATTTGAACTGCTACAACTATGTTAATGGAGGGGAGAAATTTTCAGAGCTGTGAGACAGGTATACAGCATAAAGTGTACAAAATGGTCTTTCCCTCAGACACTGTGATTCTATCTCACTTCAGAGCATAGATAGTATAACTCATATTAAGGCCAACTGCTAGCCTCAAGATCCAGTCCCATAGAGGATTGCATTAAAAAAAAACCATATTGTTTGTGTGAGTGCCTGTATACATATATAATATATATTATATACATATTATATAGCTATACATGTAACTTAAATTCTCCTTTTTTTCCAACTATTCCTGCTGCTTTGTGGCTCACAGATTCTAAACAGGCCTGGTTCAACCGCTTTTCCCACCAATCCCTCAGCGCCTAAGCCTAAGCCTAAAAGAATAACTAGGGACATGGTAGGAGGACTGAGCATGGCAGAGAGTCTTTTGTCCTCTCCACTCAGGCCACCAGGCTTCCTTGGGTCTACATGTGAGTGCAGATACTGGATGAAGTGTGCCCAGAGCACTGGGAAATGCCTGCACCTCAGACAGGTTACTGAGAAGAGGCTGAGCTGGGCTGGGCTTTCTTTCTTTTTTTTTTTTTTTTTGGTCGTTTTAGGGTCGCACCTGCGGCATATGGAAGTTCCCAGGCTAGGGGTCAAATCAGAGCTGTAGCTTCCAGCCTATGCGACAGCCACAGCAATGTGGGATCCGAGCCATGTCTGCGACCTACACTGCAGCTCATGGCAATGCCAGATCCTTAACCCACTGAGAGAGGCCAGGGGTCAAACCCATGTCCTCAGGGATACTAGTCATGTTTGTGACTGCTGAGCCACAAGGGGAACTCCTGGGCTGGGCTTTCTTGAGTTCTTGGCTCCCACAAAACAGAGATATGACATAAAGGGGCAGATGTTACTAAACCTAGAAACATATTGAGTGGCTCCTCTGACCCCCTCCATATCTCCCAATCAATATCTTCCCATTTATATCAAAAGAGTAACCTTCCTCTGTAAGGTTCATGTCAGCTGGCAAGTTGTGCCATCTTCTTTCAAGCAAAGCAGCTCAATGTATAGTTGTGTATGGCGTGGATTTTAACAGTTTCTAAAAGGCCTTAACATAATTTAGTGATATGGTTTTTTATCTAATCAGTGAGATCAGGGCTTATATGCATAAAGCAATACAGTCAAGAGTATAAACATATAACCACAACAAAAGAAACAATTCCATTCTCCAAATGTTATGATGCTATGATATTTATCCTTAAACTGGAGCATTTGCAGCACATTTTTATTTAGCGATCACGTCAAATAAACATTGTGCAACTTCTCAGTAAAGCCCAGAGAATAGTTTAGGCATCCTAGCTTTTTTCCAGAATTGTAATTACTTGTTCCAGGGAATAGAAGACAGGGGATGACATGATAGCACAAAATAATTTTTCTTCAATAAATGGTGCTGGGAAAACTAGTTAGGAAAAACTGGTTGGGAAAACTGTTTTTTTTTTTTTCCACTTGATTATCATTCCATTTTTATTTTAAAAAAATGAACAATGAAAGTATATTGTTTAAGGATATAGAATGTATGGGGTAC
>PVHT020000017.1:2561012-2586685 GCA_004024745.2 Catagonus wagneri | reverse complement strand
CTTTTGCACAGAAAAGGAAACAACCAACAGGGTGAAGAGATAATCAACAAAATTGGAAAAAATATTTATGCAAAATTGGAAAAAATATTTATGCAAACTATTACATTTAGAATAGATAAGCAATGACCATACATCATAAACATAAGACACTACACCATAAAATGCCTAGAAGAGAACACAGCAAAACATTCTCTGACATAAATTGTACAAATGTAAGGCAATAGGAATAAAAACAAAAATAAACAAATGGGACCTAATCAAACTTACAAGCTTTTGCACAGAAAAGGAAACCACATACACACACACAAAAAGAAAAGACAACTTATAGAATGGGAGAAAATATTGCAAATGATGAAACCAACAAGGCTTAATCTCCAAAATATACAAACCATATAACAACAACAAAAAACAAACAACCCAAATGAAAAATGGGCAGAAAACCTAAATACATATTTCTCCAAAGAAGACATACAGATAGGCACATGAAAAGATGCTCAGCATCACCAATTATTACAGAAATGCAAATAAAAACTTCAGTGACGTGCCACCTCACACTGGTCAAAATGGCCATCACTGATAAGTCTATAAATAACAAATGCTAGAGAGGGTGTGGATAAAAAGGAACCCTCCTTCACTATTGGTGGGAATGTAAATTGTTACAACCACTATGGAGAACAGTTATGGATGTTCCTCAGAAAACTAAATATAGAACTACCATAAGACCCAGAAATTTTACTACTGGGCATATATCTGGACAAAACTTTCCTTGAAAAAGATACATGCACCCCTATGTTCACTGCAGCACTATTCACAACAGCCAAGACATGGAAACAACCTAAACGTCTATCAACAGATGAATGGATTAAGATGCAGTATATTTATACAACTGAATACTACCCAGCCATAAAAAAGAACAAAATAATGCCATTTGTGGTAACATGGATGCAACTAGAGATTCTCATACCGAGTGAAGTAAATCAGAAAGATAAAGACAAATACCATATGATAATACATATTTGGAATCTAAAATATGGCACAAATGAACTTACCTTCAAAACAGAATCAGATTCACAGACAGAGAACAGACTTGTGGTAGCAAAGGAGAAGATGGAAGGGAGTGGGATGAATGGGGAATTTGGGGTTGGTAGATGCAAACTATTACAGTTAGAATAGATAAGCAATGAGGTCCTGAGGTCCTACTGTGCAGTGCAGGGAACTATGTCCAGTCTCTTGGGATGGACCATGATGGAAGATAATATAAGAAAGGGAACGCATATATATGTATGACTGGGTCACTTTGCTGCACAGCAGAAGTTGGCACAACATTGTAAAACAACTATAATTTAAAAAAAGAAAAAAAACCCATATATCTGATAATAGGTTAATAGCCAAAATACACAACCCCCCCAAATAACCTGATTTAAAATGGGAAAGGCCTGAATAGATAACTGTCAAAAGAAGACATAAAAATGGCTAAGAGATACATGAAAAAGTGCTCAACATCACTAATTATCATGGAAATGAAAATCAAAACTACAATGAGATATCATCTTGCACCCATTAGAAAAGATACTATCAAAAAGACAACAGATAACAAGCATTGGCAAGAATGTGGAGAGAAGGGACCCATTCCACGCTATTGGTGGGGATGTAAATTGGCAGAGCCATTATGGAAAACAGTATGGATATACTTCCAAAATTAAAAATGGAACTAGCATATGATCCAGAAATTCCACTCCTTGGTATATACACAAAGGAAATGAAAACAGGACACTGAGGAGGTATCTACACTCTCGTAGCCATTGCAGCATTATTCATAGTAGCCAAGATACAGAATACTATTCAGCCATGAAGCCCTGCAATTTGGGATAGCATAGACGGACCTGGAGCATATTACGTAATGTGAAATAAGACAGACCAAGACAAGTACTATATGATCTCAGTTACATGTGGAATCTAAAGATAAAAAGTCAAACTCAGAAGCAGAGAATAGAACACTGGTTTCCAAGGGCTGGGAAAAGTGGGAGAAATGAGGCAATGTTGATAAAAGTGTATAAAGTTGCAGTTACGTAGATAAATAATTCTAGAGATCTAATGTGCTGGCATGATGATTATACTTAATATTGCACTGGAAATAAGCTAAGAGAGGAGATTTCATGTGCTCTCATCATGCATACAAAATGGTAAATATATAAGGAGCTATGTTATTAACTTGACTCTAATAATCACTATATATATCAAATTGTCACGTTGCAAACTTTATATCAATTTAATTTTAAAAATATAAATAATTTAAAAAGATGTAAAACAGAAAAAAGACTCAGATATAGAAAACAAACTAGTGGTTACCAGCGGGGAAAGAGTACGGGGAGGGAATTAAGAGGTACAAGCTACTATATGTAAAAAAGATAAACAGCAAGGTTATATTACACAGCACTGAGAATTATAGCTATTATTTTGTAATATCTTTTAATGCAGTACAATCTATAAAAATATTGAATCACTTTTTTGTACACCTAAAACTAATACAATATTGTAAAACAGCTATACTTCAATAAAAACTACAGAAAATAAATAAAAAGATGTAAAAATTTAAAAAAATGAACTTCTCTACGTTAAGGCCTTTTGTGGAGATAATGGTCCACTTTCTTCTTTCTCCAGGAAATATGGTTTAAAAGGCTATGGGCTATTTCACCACAGGTAGCTATCTCCTCTGTGTACCCACGTGACCCTCATAGTACCCTATATATATTTTCCTTGGGCTACCTATCACAGATATAATCAAATATTTCTTCCTTCCTTAGTGTCTCTTTGAAATTATCTACCCCAATAGATTTTAAAGTCCATGAAGTAAGAAAATGTATTTCATTACTATTGTGTTCCTAGTGCCTAGCATAAGTCTTAATCCCCAGTACATGCTCAGTAAATATGTGTGGAGAGGGAGGACTGAAAGGAAAGAAGAAAAAAAGCAAGCAAAGAAGAAAAGATAAAAATAAGGCAGGAAGATGGAGGAAAAGAGATGGATATACAAATGATTTAGATGGCACAGTCACCAGATGAGCAGATTAAAAACACTATTTTAACCTACAAAAAAGCAATTTACATGGCAGTGCATAACATTTATAGTACAATCACACTTGATTTTAATATGTAGAGTGGATATACGGATTATAAATTCGTAGGCGTTTGAAACAGTTTAGTTTCCTTATACTATAAATCTCTGTTTCCAAATGAATCCTGATCTTTTTTATGGAAGTATCCTATCGAGAAGTCTTTAAGGTATACATATCATATGAATTCAGCAGTGCTATTCAAAAACCTCAGAGTTATTCCTGATACTTTTATCATCTTTGTCACACATTACCAATTTACTACCAAGTTCTGTCAATGTTGCTTCCTTGATAGCTTTCGAATCTTTCTCCCCTTTAGTCTCCACAGTTATAAGTCTATCCTAAGCTATCTTTCCTTTGGTCAACTGAAATTACTTCTTGACTGGTTTCCCCCTTTCAATTCCTTTTTGGATCCTTCAATTCAC
Source organism: Catagonus wagneri (assembly GCA_004024745.2). Classification (NCBI taxonomy): domain Eukaryota; kingdom Metazoa; phylum Chordata; class Mammalia; order Artiodactyla; family Tayassuidae; genus Catagonus; species Catagonus wagneri. The sequence continues at coordinate 2,583,150 of PVHT020000017.1, read as the reverse complement.
TTTCTCTGCTACAACTAGAGTATTTCAAAACACAAAGATCGGCATGTTAATTGCATGCTTAAAAGTAATTAGTGGCTCAAAATTCTTAATTGTTACATAATGTCCCGCAAGATGTTGTGTGGTATGACTTTGCTACCTTTGCAGCCTTACTGCTCCTCTTACAACACCCTCATCCTCACCCTCTATACTCCAGTCACTCTGGCCTGATTTTAGTCCATTTAAGGTATCATTCTATCCTGCCATCAGATCATTCTTATGATTTCCTTCATCTAGAATGTTCCTGCATATCCATGGCCTTCGCTTAACTAAGGTCTCAGTTAAAGTAACACTTCCTCAGTAAAGCTTTCCCTGGTTGGCCTTGCCCTCTAGTCTAGGTCAGGTTTCTTTTCAATATGCTCCATGTAACCATGCTCTTGACATTAATAAAAAATTTTTCGGATTGGAATTATACATTTACTCGTGATTATATAATTAATTTATATTTTGGCAATTAGAAGATAAAGTCCATGAGAACCATTTCTGGTTTTGCTCAACACTGAATTAACATTTCTTAGCATAATAAGTGGCACATAGCTTATTTATTGATCATCAATAAATATTTCTGTAAGAGGTAAAAAATAAGTGTGATCAAAGAGGTATAATTTTTTAAATGTTATCATAAAACAGGAAACTCTTCATAATCCAATTTTTAAACTAGAGTTGAAGACTAAGATTTAAAACTTTAACTTCCTCTACAATTTTAAAAGAATAGTAACATCACTATTTAGTGACAGTTTCTTTTTACGAAAAAATACTAAATCACTACGGTTGTTTTATTGTAATCTTGTGATTAAGCCAAATTAATATGCTTTACATCTCGATCACATCATCAAATCACCTTTAATTTGAATAATGAAATGTTTCCATGGAGCAAAGGTTTTACTCTGTGTCCACATATCTTCCCATGGCAGAATGGTGCAAGTATCTGCTCAAAAAGAGTTAGGTGATATTATGGACTCTGTTGAGAAACTGATTCATTGATCTATTTTCATAGAAAATGTCCTCAGAGAATGTTTTCTACATTGGTTTAAGAGTTCCCATTGTGGCTCAGTGGGTTAAGAACTGGACATAGTGTCCATGAGGGTGTGGTTTGATCCCCGGCCTCTTTCAGTGGTTTAAGGATCCAGGATTGCTGCAAGCTGCAGTGTAGGATCTTAAGAGATAAAACAAAAATGCTAAAATAAGTAAGGTAAGAAATAAGAGTTTCTCTAGCACTTTTTAATGAATATGGGTTCTACCACCCATAAAGTTCTTATCTAAGAACAGATTTCAAACTTGCATTCACCTGACTTTGGAATGATCTTTTTTTCATCTTGAAAGGTTTTATTCTAAAAGCATGAAACTTAGAACCACCTTCATCACTTTCCACCTCTATCCCTTAGCCCATTACTCAAAAAAAGGCCATTCATGGTACTTTCTTATTCAAAGTCTTTCAAGGATTCCCCACAACCTTCCAGATTAATTCAAAATAATTTAGGGTGACATTCAAGTGTCTTTAACACAATTTTCAAAATCTTCCAAGATGTGGCCCCAGTTCAACTCTTGCCACCTCCACATTCAAACTGATACAAAAAGTGACCTATTTATAGTTCCCAAATGGATCTTTTTCTCTCTTACCTCTCTGCCTCTGTGCATATGCTGGGAATATCCTTTCTCCTGAAGTTAATTCCTGATAATCCTAAAATGACTAGTTGAAACAATAATCTCTTTTATTGTCTCTGAAAAAATCCTCTCCCAGTACTCATATTTTGCGTTAGGTATTGCCCATGTTCTCCCAAGTCCAAATGTAAATAAATAAGCTCAAAGTATAGGAAAAAATTATTTTCATTAAGGATTTTTAAAAAGTTTACTTTATATATAATTAAACAGAATTAATAGTGGAACTGAAAAGGATATACATGTCATTTATTCAGCAAGATTTTAACCAAATAAATTATTCCCACAGTTTAAGATGACCACTTTGGCAGGGTTGATATTGTTTTGGAAGGCTGCTCCACTAAGTAAATTACAGTTCATTTCCACAGGGAACCAGAACAACAATGTCCTCCATAGTAATGGCATGAACTGGTCATTCAATCAACAGGAATAGAGACAGTGATGGTGACAAATGTTTTCATTGTAAACACGATTGTATATGTGAGTTTGATACACTGGAGTTCTGGAATTAACAGATAATAAGACTCTAATCTTTCTCCAAGGACCCGACACCTGAACTGGAATGTTTGCTCACCCCAGCTGCAATCTATCTTCTAACTATCACTTGGAGATGGGAATGGTATGTAAATCAGCCTACAGCTATGACACTATTTCCCTTCTCATAAGAAGGCATCACTAACATTTCATTTCTAGTCAATTTTTCAAAATCCTATTTGACCTGCAAAATTTAAAAATTCTATAAATGATTTACTCATGAAAGTAGATTGAAATTTCTACTCCATGCATATTAGTGAGATCAATAGAGACAGTTGCAGTTCTAGAATTCTTATATATTGGTGGAATCTGACATCAGCACGACTGAAGGGACGAGAAAGGGTTAAGGACTTGTCCTGGGCTGAATCTGCATAGCAATCTCACTGTTTCTTACCTTCTTTGGGAGGCACTTGTGGGGGAAATCTACTGAATATTATGGTGTCCTAAGCCCTATATCAGATGCCGGGGCATCACAACTGATGGCAGAAGCTACATCAAGCCTAATGTGCAGATTTATGAAAGAATAATTAGCATATTTCCAAGGATACTTGCTTTAAATTTGTTACTAAGTATTTGGGTGATGCTGAATAAGTTATTTTCCCCTCTTTGGATTCCAGTTTTTTTCCTTAAAAAATGTGGACCTTAGATTCCATGATCCTATGGCCTGTTCCAAGTTTAATATTCTATGTAGATATTATGAGCTTCAATAAGGTCTGGTGCTTTCTCTTTTGTAAAAATCTAAGTCTTGGTCCTAGATGTTTAATCCATGAATTTCCCCATTCTAATATATTCATCAGTAATAACTAGCAATTAGTGAACACACACTATGTACTAGGCCCTGTGCTAAAAGTTTTACATATATTAATTTGTTTGCCACAAAAGCCCTGGAAAGTAGGTCCTAGTATTATTCACATTTTTAATATGAAGAAACTATTGCTTAGAGAAGTTAAAGAAACTTGACCCAGGTCACCCAGCTAAGTAGCAGAATCCAGATTTGAACCAGGCCCATGTTCTTACATTTCTGCCATATTATCACTAGTGAATGTAATAAAAGTAATATTAATGAGTATAACATTGATATAAGTTGAGTTTTATTACATTTGGCAATTTAATGTCTTATGACTACTGTGTAAATAAGTAGCATGGATAATATCATCATTTTATAGATAAAGGAATGAATCAGTTCCCACATATTACTCCCTGATAATTCAGCATTCTTTCCTCTTCACACCAATCCTTTCTAATATTGAAATCTGCATTACTAAGTTCAGATTAACATGCATTTATTCACGAAATATTTCTTGAAGGCTCACATGTTCCAAGAACTGTACTAAGATAAGTCTGATAAAAAAGATATTTTTTTAAATAGAAGTACAACTATCTTTTAATGCTTTCACCACTGAATTGGGGATGGCCATTCCAAAAAAGTGACTTCTAAATAGAGACCTGAGTAAAAATGATGTACCACTGATATCTGACAAAGGAAACTTCCAGACAGAAGAAGGGGGAAAAAAAGGTCCTAAATTAGGCATATGCATTCTAGGTTATAGGAATCATAGATTGGTCAGCATGACTGCAATGACTGCAGTAGAATGATCCAGGAGTAGAATAATAAGCACTTAAGTCAGAGAGGCAATAGGTGACCAGATGATGAATAGTCTTACTAGGAATTTGAGTTTTACTCTCCTCAAGATGAAAAGCCTTTCACATTTTCATCAAATGAAAGACATAATCTGGCTTAAAATATACAGCAGGGGACTATGGGTGTAAGAAATAATTATTGGCATTATTACTTGAACAAGTACTTTCCCATTGACCAGATGTTTTTAGAAACATTTTTAACTACTTGACTTTCTGATAACTTTTTAAAAATAGTTATCAAGAATCAGACTTGTGAAAAACTTTCTACCCTTTCAGGTTGAAGGATAGTTTTCTTCCCTTTCCTTCCATTCCCTTACTTCAAAGGAAAGATCGCATATGTGCTAGAAAGAGGTAAGAGTGAGTGCAGGAGGGATACAAAAAAAAGGGGAAGGGAGGAATTACCAATATTTTACCTTACAAAATAGGGAGTTAAGAGAAACTGATTCTTGATTGGTAACATTAAAAATGGAGATTTAAATACCAACCTTGAAGTAAAAAAGGTGCCTGGTGGAGAAATTCAGAATAACGGTATATTAGTCCCAATAGTTTAAGTCAAGAGTCAGCAAAGAGGAGTTCCCATTGTAGCTCAGCCAAAATGAATCCAACTAGTAACCATGAGGATGCAGGTTCGATTCCTGGCCTTGGTTAAGGATCCAGTGCTGCCATGAGCTGTGGTGTAGGTCACAGATGCAGCTCGGATCCCACACTGCAATGGCTGTGGTATAAGCTGGCAGCTGCAGCTCCGATTCAACCCCTAGCCTGGGAACTTCATATGCTGCATTTGCAGCCCTAAAAAAAAAGGCAAAAAATAAAAATAAATAAAAGGGTGAATGCTTTGCTATGTGAAAAATGATAAATATTAAATTAAAAAAATAACGAATACATAAAAGTTCTTATAAAAAGTGATTCAGCTAAAATATCATTATGAGTCAATGTAAACAATCTCCACTATTAGCCAAAGCTAAAAAAAAATAAATCTCCACAGTCACTCCCACATGACACTTACTATGTTTTATTTCTCCATCATAGGACATATCACCCACATCACAATTGTTTCCTTTCTTGTCTTTCTCCCCTACTATCTCTGTCAAATCATATCTCTCCAACACCAGAGAGTAAGTCTTCTTATCTTTGTATCCAGAGAACCTACACAGTATCTGACAAATAGCAGGTCTTCAAAAAAATGTTGTAAAATGGATGGATAACTTTTATGACATAAATGTATTAGGTTCTCCATTCCAGGTATATCACAAAGAGCAGCCATATAAATCCTGTTTTATACTTCCTGCCAAAAATATAACAGGTGAAAATCATGAGAAACAAACAAAATCTATATTAAATACCTAATACAATAAAAATTCTTACATAGAATTGAATATTATTACTTTATATTATTAAACATACATTTTGTTTTGAGACTTTCCCAAGTCCTGTTTCCTATTATTTTCTGTGGTTACTTTCCCATAGCATTGTCTTGATTTAAAGAGTAACTGGAAGACCTTATCACTGCTTCTATAGAAGACAGGAATAAATAAGGAAACAGAACATTTAGTCTGGTCTCATCTTAGATCTTCTATGGAGGAATAACTGAAGGGATCAAAGGCATGAACTTTCATAGACCGCCCCCATCACCGCATCTACTCACACAACTGCATCTATACCATATACCACTCTCTTTTGATCTTGGTTACTCTGGATGAACTGTTCTTACTTCTAGTTAAGGCACTCTCTCCACTGAAGCATTAGATGCCATCTTTTCTTGCCAACTGAAGGACACTGCTTTAGCAGTTATCCCTTTATTTCTAGAGTCATCAGGTTTTCCCTCTCCATCGCGTTGTTCATATCAGTATACAAATACATTCTTCTCACATTACCAATCAACAACAACAAAAAAAAACATAAAAAAATACATTCTTGACACTACGTCCTTTCACCCTCTATGTATTCTCAAGTAAACCCACTCCAATCAGAATTTCACCCTTACCAGTCCACCTAGACTGTTTTTAGCAGTGTCACTAATAATATCCACATTGCTAAACCCAATTTCAACTTTCAATTCGCATATTAGTCAACTTCTATATACCATCTGACACAACTGCTTATTCCCTCCTCCTTGGAAAATTTCCTTTGCTCGGGTTTCAGGATGCTACACCCTTCTTGTTTCCTTTTATCTCTCCTTCTTAGTCTTCTTCACTGGTTCTTCCTCTTTTCCTTGACTTATAAATGATAAATATCCCTAGGGTTCAAAACTTAAATCTCTTCTTTATCAATACTCACTTTGTAGGTGATCTTATTCATTCACATGACTTTAGATACCATCTCGATGCCATATTTATGTCTCCAGCATAGACCTTTTGCCTGAACTCAGCATTCATATGCCTAACACAACTTAACCCATTATCCAAAGCAAGACTGTGTTTCTGCCAAAACCTGTTCCACTCTGTCTTCTCCATCTCAGTAGATGGCAACATCCTTCTGGTTGCTTACACCACAAACACTGGAGTCACAATTGAGTCTTTTATTTCTCTCACTCCTTATATCCAACTACCTTCAAAATAAATCTGCAATTTATCCACTTATCATTATTCCAGCTGCCAATATCTTAATCCAAATCACCATCATCTCTTGTCTAGGATTATTGTAGTACCTCTTATATAGAATCCTGGTTCCAGCAATTTGCATCCTAGAATCTGTCCTGTAGACAGAAGATGCATTGGTCCTGATACACTTCAAGTAAAATAAAATCATTCCTTTTCTCAAAACACTCATCCTCAGAGTTAAAGCCAAAGCCAAAAGGCTCTTATGATCTGCCCACACCAGCTCGCGTTATTCAGTCTCAGTTACTTCTATGAACTTATTTCCTAATACTTTGCTCATTCACTCTACTCCAGTTTCATGGCCACCAAAATTTCTTTGCATACTCTAGGCATATTATCACTTCGTGTCCTTGAAGTTGTCTTTCCCTTTTCTAGTTTTCTTCCTTCAGATATCTGAATGTTTCTCTCCCTCAAATCTACTTATTTATTGCTTTTCTAGCTCCATACTTTAGGCCCTAGCACAGATTTATTGATATTGATTTTTGAAAAAAATATTTTAAATGGATGACAAGATTATCAGCAACTCAGCAGTCCCGATAAATACCAACTGTTACAAGTATTTTCCTGCATCAAACTTTCCATTATAGTTAATAGTGCTCTCATCCTCCCACGTGACTGTTTGCCAAATGCAGCTGTCATTGTTGATATCCCTGAGCTGACAGACCTGTTCCCTCCCCTCTGTTCCATTCCACATCTGTCTATTAAAATTATGATTATCACCCAAGTCCCAAGTGAAATGCTTTCTCTTCCATGAAGCATGCGCAAAACTTTTGACTAAAGGTTGGCTTACTTCTTTTAAACTCATACATTGCATTGTTGTTCTCTTGTAACATTTCACTATGAATTATATGTAGGGAGAGAACAGTGGTAAAGTGGAAATAGCATTTGGACTTAGAACTTGAAGGCCAGGATTCACATTCCAGCTCTGTCATTTACCAAATCTGTAAACCATGGTAACAAACTTTGTATATATGGGCCTCATTCTTCTCACCCCCGATATGTGGATGATAACCACAAAGTAGAGTTGTTTTGAAGATCTAATTAGCTATTATATGGAGAAATAAGTAACACAAAACTTGAAACATAGCAGATAAGTAATTATTAAAACACAAAATTCATATATTTTACCAAACTTAAAGTCTGTTGATAACCAGGTTCATGTCCTATTCAATTACGCTTTATACAACCTCACTTCAAACCTAGTTATCATATTGCTTGGTTCATGGTAGTTACTCAGTGTTAAGATAATTAAATTTTAAGAATTAAAATTAAGAAAAAACTGCTGTCCAATACAGAAGACATTATCCTATGGCTTGTTCTCAAATCTTCACTTTTTAGTCATAAGGTGACTAAACCACATACATCATGTTTGATTTTGGTTGTAAAAGACATATGTTACAGGACTAGACTATATCGACTTTTCCTACAAGATCATGGCATGTGACGACGATTTATCTTATGTGTTAAAAGACTCTAAGCAAGACCTTACACCTGTTGATCACGCACTTTATTTTCCATTTACACCACTGCTCTCAGAGCTACCAAGAAGGAAGCAGTAAGATAGCTGTATAACAAACCAGAAATAAGTTTTATTTGGAATGTAAGTTGACTAATTCCTCAATTCAACTTTTTTCTTTCTCTGTGATAACTGTATCCTCATTTATAATAAGGAAAACTTATAAATTATACTTTCCTACCTGAAAGAAGATTGAAATGAAAGGATTAATATGAAAGATATAATTATAATGTGCCAAAATAGGATCATTGCAAGTTGTTCTCTTTTTAAGAATGTATTTTGGATGACATTTAAATTAAACTGCATTCTAATTCAAATACAAAGAAGGAAACCCACATTACTAACTAACTTTGCCAATCAACCTGTCAATACGCTAATTATCAAAAACTTTAGCAAGGAAGATTTGCCCCCTTGCAATTCTTGTACCCTGGTCCCAGACACAAAGGCAATTACCTTGTTCAAGTTGTCACCTTGTAACTTAAGTTTAAACGTTCACTCCCCCACAGAGTTAATAGGCCCTATCCATGAAAAAACTTGTAAATTCTGGTAACTACAGAGAAGGCATTTCTTAACTTTAATAGATTCAAATCCTCTAATGGAAACAATACTGTTTACTCCTAAAGCAGCTCTGGGCATAATAATAAGCAATGAAATAATCATGTCAAATCAATCATAACAGTAATTTTTTTTTTTTTCCTTTTTAGGGCTGTACCTGCGACATATGGAGGCTCCCAGGCCAGGGGTTGAATCGGAGCTAGAGCTGCCAGTCTATGCCACAGCCACAGCCACACGGGGTCTAAGCCATGTCTGCGACCTACACCACAGCTCACAGCAAGCCCAGATCCTTAAGCCACTGAGGGAGGCACAGGGATTGAACCCACATCCTCAGGGATACCAGTCGGGCTCATTACCACTGAGCCCACTGGAACTCCTCATAATAGTGGTTTTAAACGATACCTTTAATTTCCAAATGCTTAGAGATAGGCATTGTGTCCCATTTAATAAGTAAGACAGTGAGGATCAGCTCATTAACTCTACCAGGTTGCATAGTAAGGAAATGCAAAGCCTAGTTGGCTTTCACTGACTAAAGCCCCTGTTTTTTGCATTATGCCAAAATCAGAAAAAAAAAAATTGCTAGCCTTCAAGTAAGTCCCAAAGTCAAAAACTTGCCTCAAGAACAAGTTTATATATACAGTTTCACTCCAGGAATTACTTTTTTTTTTTTTTTTAGCACAACTCTTTCTTCTTAATGGATTTTGACCAGAATGATTTATTCTCTTTTCATGATCTTGGTACAGCAAGAAGGGTGCTGGATAATTTCAACTTCTTTATGCTAAATATTTTGTATCGTGGTTAAAATATTGTGACTTTTCTTTATCTTTTTTTAATAACAAAAATTTAATGGGAGATACATGGAAAAGAGAATTAGTAATATTTATATGGTACAAATGGGAAAACAATGTTGACATTAATTTATTTGGCTCATTTTTAGTATATATGATTCGTATATTTGTATACAATGTAGGCACACATTGTAAACCTATTACAATCCTCTATATTTAAGTACTATACCCGTCAAGAGAATTGTACATTTCATCTAAGCTGCAAACGTATGGTCATAAATTTCTTGACATATATATTATTTATTAAACAACTATGGGGTATATAATGACATCCCCCTTTCACTCCTGATAATGGTAATTTGTGTCTTCTATATTTCTCTCTTAATTGATAAAAAATAATTAAAATTTACATAAATACTCATCTTTTTAGGCCCCATGCTTTATATAGATTCAAATTTCCATGTGGTATACATCATTTTCCCATAATCTGAAGAACTTCCTATAACATTTCTTACATTTCAGGACTGACTGAAAAATTCTCTCTGCCTTTGTTTTTTTGTTTCTTTGTTTGTTTATGAAATTTTCTGTATTTCTTCATCTCCAAATGTGTATCATCACCAGATACAGACATTTAGTTTGACAATCTTGTTTGTTTTGTTACTTTTTAAATTTTGTCAAAGTATCTTTTGGCTTTCACAATTTTGACAAAAATATCTATAATAATTATTTTTACTCATCTACAGGTAATGTTCCCTTTTTTTCCCCTATTGCTTTCAATTTTATCTCCCCACTATTTTAGCAATTTAATTATGATGCCTTAGGCTTGGTGTTCTTTGTATTTATCCTCCAGTGGTTAACTGAACTCCTTGGTTCTATGAATTTCTAATTTTTTAATCAAATTTACAAAATTTTATCCATTTATCCTCAAATAATTTTTCTGCTACCACCTTTCTCCCTTCCCTTTCCTAGACTCTAAATATGCATATATAGCATCACTGTACTTGTCCCCAGTACCCTGTAGATTTTTTAATAAACGTTTTTAGGATAGTTTTAGATTTACTATAAAGAAGTAAAGCTAGTACAGCAAGCTCACATATAAGAAAATCCTACAGCCAGTTTTCCCTTTTGTTAACATCTTACACCAATATGGTATATATGTCACAAAAAATGAGCCAATGTTAATTTATCATTATTAACTAAACTCTCTACTTTATTCAGTATTTCTTGGATTTGACCTGTTGCCTTTTTTTCTGCTCTGGGATCTCATGCAGGGCACCACATTACAACAGGTAATCTCTCCTTAGGCTCCTCTTAGCTATATCTCAAACTTTCCTTGTTCTTTTAATTTTTTAATTTGAATTTTAATTATCATTTTCTTTTTAGGGCCACACCCGTGGAACATGGAAGTTCCCAGGCTATGGGTCAAATCAGAGCTGCAGCTGCTGGCCTACACCACAGCCACAGCAACATCAGATCCAAGCCGCATCTGTGACCCATGCCGACTGGCAGCTTAAGGCAATGCCATATCCTTAATACACTGAGCGATGCCAGGGGTCAAACCTGCATCCTCACAAATACTAGTCAGGTTCTTAACCCACTGAGCCACAACATAACTCCATACTTTCCTTGTTTTTGATGACTGATAGCTGTGAGAAATCCTGGTGAGGTATTTTGTAATGTCCCTCAATTGGGATTTGTCTGGTGCTTTCCCATTATTAGACTGAAGCTACAAGTTTTAGGGAAGAATACCACAGAGATGAACTGTTTTTACACACCACATCATATCAGAGCAACATGATATCACATGACATATCACTAATGACATTGACCTTAATCACCTAGCCAAAGTTGTGTATGCCATATTTCTCCACAGTAAAGTTACTCATCCCTTTCCATGCACTATTCTTTTAAAGCTAATCATTAAGTGTAGCCAATACTCAAAGAAGAGGGGAATTAAGCCCCACCACGTGGAATAGGGAGTAATCAACATAAATGATTTGGAATTCTTCTGTATAGAAGATTTGTGCATTTTCCTCCATTTATTTATTTATTCAATAATTTATGGAGTCCTATATATTTATTGTATAGTTTGCACTACAATTAAATACTGTTTTCTTAATTTTGTTTTCATATTATTCCAGCTCTGGCCAGTAGGGTCTCTTTCTGCTGCCTTCTGTGTCCTTTTGACACTCCCCATTCTTTTGCTTTAGATTACTTTCTGGCATTACAAGATACTCCAGGCTCATCCTGTGTATTTTCTGACCAGTCCTAGGATCAGCCATTTTTTCAAGAAGCTCTGATTTATTTTATTAGAGAATGATATTAGAAACCAAGTTCTGAATTCTAGGTGTCTTGGTTGCTAGTGGGTTGTCATCATTTCCAGGCCCTCTCAGTTGACACAATGAGTGAGTATATGTATATACACACAATTCTGTATATACTCATACATATACAATTTCCATATGTATCTGTCTGAAACAATGTCATCCAATGCAGTGCAGTGCTTATGTAAATTCTTTTGCCTTTAGTCTCAGTCTCTACTCATATTTGTCTTTACCCCTAACCACCTCAGTGACATGATTTAATACATTGGTAACACTGTCAGATTCTGTTGTCACCACCTGAATTTTACTTTTTTCTTCAGTTTAGATAGTTTCTTTTTTTTCTTTTTCAATGCCTAATGCTCTGGTAATTTCGCCCACTTTGTTTTTAATTTCAGATAGTATATGTTTTATCCCCAAACTCTCATATTTGTTTATTTTTCTCATTGTGTTCATGGTTTTATTTAAAATTTAAAACATAGCACAGGGAAATGTGTGTGATTAGGTCACTTTGTTGTACAACAGAACTTGATGAAACATTGTAAGTCAACTACAATAATAAAAAACAGAAAAAACATAGTTGTATTATTTAAATAATTATAAGCCTTTGTCAGCAAATTCCATCATCTCTGATTTCCTCCTGGTTATGGCTAAAATTTTGCTTTCAGTTTGTTTTGCTAGGTGGTTAAACGAAGATTTTTGGATTTAAATTTTAAGGGTTTTTTTATTTGATTTTTTTGGATCATGATTTTAAGATTTGGGGTCTTGAGTTTAACGTTTGTTTTTAAGCTTTACTAGGGTGAGCCTAGAGTGGCTTATATTCTTGGGCAAGTTTAGCCTTCTGGTATCTACTGATAGCTTAAAGTGTTAAGTGAAGTCTATCTACTGATAGCTTAAAGTGTTAAGTGAAGGGTTTCAAAGATATTTTATCCTTATACATGGGAAATTAAAAAAAAAAAAAAAACAGCCCTTGACATTTGGGAACTTGTCTGACACTTATAGCTGGGCTTTAGTGCTGTTAGAAGCTGGCTTGGCACTCACAGCTAAGCCATATTCCCTTGGCGGACAAAAACAATCTCACAGAACTCCAATTTCAGACCATGATAAAGTGAGATAAAACAAGGCCATTTTATAATTTTTTTCTAAGCACAAAAATATGATCACTGTGTAACACACAAAATATGAATATCTTCCTCTCCCTGCTCACATGAGTGAATGCTGCTTGCTTTTTGTAATTACAGCTTTATATTTGCCCTAGTCTGCCCTCCTTTAATATAAGATTTATTTCGATATCTACTCATAGATTTGGCCCATTTTCTGACAGCATCAAATCTAGAGCAAAGCCTTACTTCCTTAGGTCCTTTTCCAAATCACTCAACCAAACCTAAATCTTATAATAGATTCTTTCTAACGCCCTCTTACTGAGATGCCCTGGTGTTCATTCGCCCCCAATGCAGTGAGTAATAAACCCAGTTTCTTCATTTACACATGTGTTCCTGGAGGGTAATGACAGTGAGTTCTGGAAAATTTTCAACTAATGACTCACAAGCAGTCATTCTTTCTCAGATGTCATGGAACTCATCCTACAAATGTGTTAATTAGTAGTCAGAGGAAGGTTCAAAAAGCCCTCAAGAAGATTTCTGGAGCTCTCCTTCTGAATAGCTCCCTCCTCTCAATTATTCTGCTGTGCAAATTCCAACTATTTCAACCCACCTGAATTCCAATCTCTACTCTTCAATTTAGAGAAACAATAGCAGTTTACTTGGGTTCTTTTTCCTAATGCCGCAGTTCAAAATTTACCTCCTTTTAGGGAGCTGGAGTGTTTTGAGAGCATGCCTTGTTTGTTTCCCTTCTCTTAGTGATCACAGTCTTGCACTGCCCATTGTACTGATTCCTGAAAAGATTGTTTATTTTCTAATTTTCTAGTTTTTGCAGTAGAAGGGAAAGTTCTGGATTGGTTATTTCTTCATGGGCAGAAATGGAAGCTCTTTAATTGCTTCTTAAAATTAAATCATACCATATATATTTATTTGCTATTTGCTGTCCCCACCTCAATCCTTGGAAAACATATCAGAGATATACTATAAGTAAAATAATTAACTTGATTAAATATCTAGTTATGTTTTATAAGATACAATCATGATTATGTATATAATCAACACACTTTTTTGTCTTTTTTTTTTTTTGGCTTTTTAGGGCCACACCCATGGCATATGGAGGTTCCCAGGCTAGGGGTCCAATTGGAGCTGTAGCCACTGGCCAGAGCCACAGCATGCTGGATCTGAGCCGTGTCTGCGACCTACACCACAGCTCACAGCAACTCCAGATCCTTAACCCACTGAGTGAGGCCAGGGATCGAACCTGCATCCTTATGGATGCTAGTTGGGTTCGTTAACCGCTTAGCCACGACAGGAACTCCTAATCAGCACACTTTTAATGAATATTTGCTTTCAGCGTGTGTGTCTGTGCAAATGGTACTTTTTTGCCCCAACCATAATGTTGCATTATTCTATTTATTCTGACATCCATATGCCCAACAAGCTTTCGTTGAGATGCTACTGTCTTCCAGGCAATACATATTAAAATGATCATGGTTCCTATTGTTAAAATCATGGAAGAAAAAAAAAATACTCAATGTCATTGGCCATTTCTGAGAAATGCACTTTAATTTTCCCATGTAGACTTTCTGTAACACCTATCAGAACTGCAGTTTATGTGTTCTGGTTGATCCATTTTAAATTTCCCCAAAATATCTTATTTCTCTTACAAATGAATTTTAAAAATATAAGTTTAGGGAGTTCCCTTCATGGCTCAGCAGTTACCGAACCTGACTAGGATCCATGAGGATACAGGTTCGATCTGTGGCCTCGCTCAGTGGGTTAAGGATCCGGCATGGCCGTGAGCTATGGTGTAGGGTGCAGGAGCAGCCTGGATCCCAAATTGCTGTGGCTGTGGTGTAGGCCAGCAGCTGTAGCTCTGGCCCCTAGCCTGGGAATTTCCATATGCCGCAGATGTGGCCCTAAAAAGTAAAAAATAAAAATATAAAAATATAAGTTTATATATAAGTTGTGATTTTATGAGTCCAATTTCAAATTAACTTTCAGGATCTCCTGTAATTGGGAGAGTCAGAGCTAGTTGCTCCATACATTTCATTTTCTAAGACCTTATTTAGGGTACTGATGGAAGCAATGAGCTCTAGGTAGTTTTGGGCAGTAGGTAATACGTGGTTAAATAAAACAAATGAAGGGGGAAAAAAAGCAAAAAATCTTGAAACTTTTTTTGTCTTTTTAGGGCCACACCCACAGCATATGGAAGTTCCCAGGCTAGGGATAGAATCCAAGCTGTAGCTGCCAGCCTACCCCACAGCCACAGCAACATGGGATCCAAGCCACACCTGTGATCTACACCGCAGCTCATGGTAAGTGCTAGATCCTTGAACCCACTGAGCAAGCCCAGGGATTGAACTCACATCCTTATGGATACTAATCAGGTTCCTTACTGCTGAGCCACAACGGGAACTCCAAAAAACCTTGATACTTCTGATTAAAGAAACACAATCACAGAGTTTCACACTAGTCAACAGCTTTGCACTGTGGGACAAGAATGGCATAAAAGGGACCAGAAAAGAATTAGAGCCCATTTTTCCTTCTTGGTAATTTCTTGTCTGTGCTACTTAAGTCAGGGACAAGGCAGGCTTAGAAAAAGGAAAATAGCACCCCTGATTAGCGAGAAACACATCGTTCTTTCTCACTAGAAAATGAAGAACAAAGGCAAAGGTGTCTAATGTGAAGCCGGCTTTGAAGCATAAATCACAATCATAATTCACTGTTTATTGTATTTAAAATGTTACTCTAAGACTTCTAACAGTACTCTTTACAATCATAATTCACTGTTTATTGTATTTAAAATGTTACTCTAAGACTTCTAACAGTACTCTTTATAGTGTTTATTGTGTTAATGAAAAATTAGGGGTTTTGAAAAACTATTTAAAGAATGTTGGGTAGAACTCTACTAATGTCCCTTTCAGTTAGCTATTTGTCACGTAACTTTCTAGTTTACAAAATCTGAGTCTGTATTGTTTAGTGTACCTTGGGATTGAAGATACATTTGGAAAAAATGGGGCAGCAAATAGAAAGAATACAGTGAAATAAATCCTTGTCTCAGGCAACTTGAAATACTAAGTCAGCAATACGAAGAAGCTATCATTTTTAAGCATTTACCGTGTGCCAGGCAGACCATAGCTTTAAGCAATACCCTTTCCCCCCTGCTTTACTGAGGTATAATTCACATATAACATTGTATACTTTGAGGTCTGTTGATTTGTTACACATATATTCCAAAGTGAATACCACCATAGCATTAGCTAACATCACCTCGCATAACTACCATTTTCTTTTTGGTGGTGAGAACATTTAAAACTATTCTCTTAGCAACCTTCAAGAATATAACGCAGTATTATCATTAACTGCAATCACTATTAATTCTATAACTGGAAGTTTGTCCCCTTTGACCAATATCTCCCCATCTCCTCCACCTTCCAGCACCTGGTAACCACCAATCTACTCTCTGTTTCTACGAGTTTGGCTTTTTAGATACCACATACAAGTGAGATCATACATTGTTTTTCTTTCTGTGTTTGACTTATTTCACTTACCATAATGCCTTCAAGGTCCATTCACATTGTCACAAATGACAGAATTTTCTTTTTTCTCGTGGCTGAATAATAGTTAATTACATATTATATATCTATCATTATTGCACATATAACACCACTATACATCATAATTATGATAATATATATTAAATTTTCTTTATCCATTTTTCTGTTGACAGACATTTTGATTGCTTTTTTTGTTTCTTTTGCTGTACTATGGTTTTTATTCCTCAAACCAGCTCTGTGAAATACTCTTGTTATTCCCCATTTCACACATGAAATTACTGAGGGTTAGAGAGGTTAAGTAGCTTGTCTAAGGTTATGCAGCTAATAAAAGGCAAAGCCAAGTTTCAAACCCAGGTCTGTGTGAATACTTCATCTTATTCTTTCCTTCCATGTTATAGTGCCTCTGTATGGTATCTATGTAAAATTCTCTATCTCTTTAAAGGGAATAATTTTTTCCTATGGTTAATTTCCATTCAATGTTCTCAGGAGAAACATTTTACATAATTAATGTGACTTCTGGTCCTAGAACTAGGGGTTGATACCATAACTTCAGATGTCCATTCCCTAATTCTGTTCTTCTCTTTAGAGGTTAATGTGGTGATATGAGGCAAGGCATGGTTAGGAAGCTGAGGACTCCCCATCATGTCGGCTCTGCCTCTAATTGCTCTGGTGCTCTTGATTTTATTACCCAGGGGCAGGAAAAAAGGTTCCTATCACACTAAGATTGATAATGAGAACTTTGCCAATATCCCTACATCTACATGGGTTTCAATCTCTTCCACTCTTAAAGGAGAGGGAACAGATTTTCTTTAAGTGTGCCAAATGCTATGTAAGCTCAAGAGATACCAAGACAAATGTGGCAGTCCCTTTTTTCTGAAGTTGTTCACAATCCACTAGAATAAACAGACACTAAAACAAATAATTAAAATTGATGTGTCATGGCCTAGAAAATACAAAGTTTTAGTACCATTCAGAACAGAGAATGAGTAATTCTGTGAGGAAGAAATCATAAAAGGCTTCAGAGAAAAAGTGATATTTGGTCTAGATCTTAAAGGACACAAATGATAATGATAATAACCTTTTCTGTGTGTTTATGTGTCAAATACCCTGGTAAATGCTTTATACACATTATTTTCTTTAAGCCTCCTAGCAAAACTATAAGCCAATCACTATTAGGAGTATAATTTTACAGACTCAAAATCACACCATCAATAAGGGGCAAAACTGTAATTCAACCTGAAGACTCCTCATTCATCAATGAATAAATATCATTTCAGGAGATGTTCTTGATTGGTGGTTCTCAACCAGAGCTAATTTTGTCTCCTAGAGGATGTCTGGCAAAGTCTTCAGGACATTTTGGGCTATGTCAACTGGGTTGTATTACTGGTAGCTATGGTTACAGCCAGTGATACTGCTAAATATCCTACAATACACAGGGCAGCCAGCCACAATAAATAATTATCTGGCCCAAAATGTCCATAGTTGGTTAACAAACCCTGCTGATGTTGAAAAAAAAAAAAAAACAGTTTAAAATGTTTAGGCTACAGTGGGAAAAAATGGCCCTAGAGTCAATCATCTTACACTCTTAGGTACAGAGAGAAGATAAACAAAATTAATAAAATTATATATAATGCAATGTTAGGTCGTGACGAGTGCTAGGATGAAAAATAAAGCAGAGTTTGAAAATGAAGAAAATACATGCTAATTTAGAAAGGGTGGTCAGATGATATATCTTTGTGAAAGTGACATGAGTGAATAGAACAAAGGAAAAACTAAGTGGATATCTAGGAAATAGAAAGTACAAAGGTCCTGAAGCAAGAGCATGCTTAGCATGTTCCAGGAATAGCAAGGAGGCCAGTGGGCCTACAAAGAGGTGAATGGTACAGAGAATGTCAGAAGATTATGACAAGGAGCTAGTGGAAGGCCAGATCATGTACGACTTTGTCATCCAAGATAAGGAAACTGGGATTTATTCTAAGTATAGAAGAGAAATTACATAATAAGATTTACACTTCTTTAAGAAGAACATTGTAGCTTCCATGGGGAGGACAGACTATTTGAGAGACTTCTCTTCCCATTTAGTACATCTGTCTGAGAATCCAGACCAATGTCATACTAAAAAGAGGAAAAAAATGCTGAATTAAAAACCGGGTTCTTAAAAATATCAGAAAATTGGAAAGCTAGTAAGAATTTATCAAGCCAAAATATAAATGAAGATAGGATTTCCAAAAGCAATGAAATTAATTTTGTTGCCAAACCTAAAGAAATTGACCTTTCTTTGTGTTATCTAAGAGGCTGCAAGCAAAGAAGGCAATACCTAGGACTTTCACAAGATGGGGAGTCTAACTGGAGACCCTACTTCCATAAATCTCAGACTCCATAAATTTACAACTTCAGTATAAAGGTGAACTAGAAGTAAACCTGACTCTGCTCCATATTTATCAATAATAAACAGCAAGGAAAACTGCCTTAGAAATATATACAAATGAAGAAAGGAGACATAGAGATTTTTCAATGAAAAGCTGGCCCCAAATATGTACTAGAAGTGCAAATTCACATTACTTGAATAGCTCCCAAAAAATCTTAAGCCATGAAATTAGTTCAAAATAGTCAAAAGGTAGTGGCCCCAGATAAGTAACAAAAGAAAAAATAAAAACTCTTTTGGAGAAAATTGCATACATTTGGGCCTTAAACAATACCAGACAATAATTTCCTGAGGAAAATGAAGAGCTCACCATAAAAAATCAATTAACAACCATAGCATATAAGTTGAAAGAATTTAAGTGTAGCTGTCCACTGGGAGTATTTCTCTTTGTAACTGTCTTTCAAGGCCATCTCTGAATGGACTGTAGTGCAGCAAAAGTCCATTTTTAGCTTTATCCACATACTTGCTTTATTAGTTTTCTAGGGCTCTCATAACAAAGTACTAAAGACTGGATAACTTAAACAGTATAAGTTTATTTCCTCACCATTTTGGAGTCTGGAAGTCTAAAGTCAAGGTGGTGGCAGAGCTGATTTCTGCTGAGGCTCTTTCTTGGGTTTATAGATGGTATCTTCTCTCTGTATCTTCACATGCTCTTCCATCTGTATATTTCTGTCTTAATCTCATCTTCTTATAAGGCACCATTTTGGAATAGGACCCAACCTAATGATTTCATTTAACTTAAATATCTCTTTAAAGACTCCATCTCCAAATACAGCCACATTCTGAGCTAACGTCCTTTAGGGTTAGAATTAGTAGTATAGGAAAGGACCTAATATGACACATAACACTAGGTGACAAGTAAACCAAGTTCATCGTGTTGTCCTCTCTATCAGCTAATCTTAAGGAACTCCCACATGACTGTGAAGTGAAGGAAAGGCACTAGTACAACGAGGATGGCGTGGAGATTGTAAACTTCTGCAGCTTACAATTGCACTCTGGGGCTATTCAATCTTCTTCTTGAATGCATTACTTCAGTTTTACAATAGATTCCCACTGGGTCTTCCTATCCTTATGGATTGGGAAGTCTGACAGGATCCAGTTCTTAATGTGCAGCTCTGGCTCCTTGATCACTTAGAGCCCTGCGGTTAGATACTCTGACTCTACCACATCCAGTAGAACAGAACAGCAAGGGCTGCTTTTTGAGTGTTTTACAATTCTCTGTTGCAGATGGCATAGCCTTGAGGTTAGCATCTGAGTGGAGAGCCACAATACTATAGCAGCCAACTATGAGTTGGAGAGTTGTGCTAATTGGAGATAATGTCTGCAAATTGTGCCATGACATCTGAGATCTTTCAAATCTGCAGTGTTTCCCATAAGAGATCCCTTGCAATTCTAAATCAATCTGACAAATTCCATTTCACTAACTATCTAAGCTGTGATCAATTTAAGTGAGGGTATTTTCTGTTCCATTAACTTGGCTCCTACTTCTGACTTTCTTACATGCTTCCTGCTTCTTTAATCCTTTCACCTCCTCCCCATGTTTAGGTATTACTGACCCTCAAAGGCCAACATAAATATTCCCTAAATCTTAAAGCCTGTCTTCTCTGCATTCTAATGGCACTTCATCTTAAATATTCCTTGTTTTAGAGTTATTTTTATCTATATATGATATCTACTAGACTGTAAGCTCTTTGGTGGAAGGATATAGGTCTGATAAAGCTCCAAACAGTAAGATTTGAAGCACAGATGGACATGAAAAACATGTGTTAAATGGGCTTCTTAAGTGACCCCTTTCTTTCTTGGTGCATACTATCCAGCCTAGTTCTTCATTATCTCCCATTTGAAAGAGTATGGGTTCCAGAGAATATCCCCTCACATAGGTCAGCAGGAACATATAAAGTATTATCAACTGGATTCTATGGAGTAATAAACTAAGGCACTAAGTAGTGACAGCGTCTCCATGTCATCTGGTAAGCCAGCTCTAATGCCACAAAGCCCTAATGTATTCATCCGGGAGCAGCTCTTCCTGTGACACATTAGATATATTTAATGCAAAATCAAAGTTAAATTCTAGCATGGCTACTAATGAAAGTATTGAATTTTGCAGAGGGAGAAGAGAGAAATGAGGAGAAATATTTTACTTATTAGATAAGGATCACAGAAAAGTGGTTTCTTGCAGGTTCCAGAATGTCAATGTGCTAACATAGTGGGGAAAAAAATAAAAGGAATAATCTGTATGGGGACAGACACATGCAAACTAAACTAATCTTCATTAAAGCAGAAACTTCTGTGCCATTTTAGAAATGGGAATTCTAAAGGCCTTGTAGACTATCTATATGGATTTGCATGACAGAACCACAGCATGTCTGAAGTGAAAATCATTTAATCAATATATTAAATTCTCTCATTTGACACAGGAAAAAAATTGAAGCAAGGAAAAAAGATGTAATTTGTGCAATGTCACATAGCCAGTTTGTGGCAGAGCCAAAGACCAAACTCAAAATTCGTAATTCATAAGCCTGTGAAATACAACCGTAAGTCATTATCAATTCAACGCATATTTCTGGAGTACCTGATATGGGTCAGACACAAGTCACAAACAGAAAAATGTGACATGAAGGGCTTACTATAGCACACGGACATGGTCATTTTCCTGATGAAGGACCAGCATCTGACTAGTTTTTCTGGGGAGCAGTCCTACTCTAAAGTTTTTCCAACAGAGATAATATCAGCAAAAGCTTTTTATGAACTTCTCCTTTAAGTCATTTAAAAATCTGTCTCCTTAGAGTTCCCTTCCTGGCCCAGCAGTTAACAAACCAGACTAGGATCCATGAGGATGTGGGTCAATCCCTGGCCTTACTCAGTGGGTTAAGGATCCAGCATTGCCGTGAGCTGTGGTGTAGGTCACAGACACGACTTGGATCCCACGTTACTGTGGCTGTGGCATAGGCTGGAGGCTCTACCTCCGATTTGACCCCTAGCCTGGGAACTTCCATATGCTGCGGGTGTGACCCTAAAAAGCAATAAATAAATAAATAAATATCTCTCTTCTCTATACAAGTGCTGACCAATAAATATATAATGTAGGCTAGATATGTGCTTTAAAATTTTCCCATAGCCAAAACATTTTAAACATTGAAGTTCATTTTAATAACATATTTTACTTAACTCAATATATCTCAACTATTTTTTCAACATATAAAATTTTAATGACATATTACCCATTATCTGTACTAAGTTTTCAAAATCTAGGCTGTTTTTTATACTTGCAGCACATCACTGTTTGAACTGACTATATGTCAAGTGTGTAACAGTCACATGTGGCTAGTTCTAGCTGGTTCCTACTATATTAAACGACACAGCTCCATGTCATATACTAGAAAAATCAATTCATTAAGTATTTCAG
>PVHT020000017.1:2524420-2550882 GCA_004024745.2 Catagonus wagneri | reverse complement strand
ATTTTTTGTAGGAAAATGTATACAGAAGCTTCATTTGCAGGATTATATTCTACTGTTTTTCAGAAGTATCTAAAGGCTGAGACATTTACCACTTTCCACGTTATCTAAATATTCTGTTTGGTTTTGGTTTCTGCAAAGCAAACTGTAACCAAGATTCAGAAAAATACAGTTCAAGTAATTTAAATTCCATTACAATTCCTTTTTACATCTAAGTGAACAGTATCATCATTAATTCTATAATATAATTGTGACACCAATAAAATTAACATTTTTCCATTTAAATGTTCCCCAGAACAAGAGGCTGATGCTTCTGGCTATATTTTATGAATTATTTCAAAAATTAAATTAGAATTTCCAACACTGCATCTCACAGTCACATTATCATTTAGTGAATTCATTAAGATTAATATCACCACTATGACTATCAAGGGAATTAATAAATGACTATTTCTTTAGCATTTTACCAATGAAAGTTAAAATATACAGTTTTATCCCTTTTGCATGTGATTTTTCTCTTTAGCTCATTCCAATAAATGAAGTCTTTAATCTACTATTGTTTGACACATAGTCTAATTTGGATAATATATTTCTTTCTTTACCACATGACTCTTACTACCTCATTATGTCTTAAACTATACTATCAAATGTAATCAACTTATTATTTACATTAAATGTAATTATAATGGTAAATTGTTATTGCTCTATTAGATGTTTTTCTAATGGTTAAGTACAACATTTCTGGATTGTGAAACATTAATTATATTAGGCATGTAAATTGGGTTAGTGTAATAATTTCAAAGTTCCTACAATGATGTGCTCCTACCTGCCTACGTCTGAGGATCACAACCGTGATCATAACCTTGATGGTAGGGATACCAGTTCTAAGACGTCAGGGCTCTTGGAACCCTTCCTCAGCTTCCCCCAGAAACTGCTGTAGCATGGGACCTGGAGCCTGGGCCATTACACTAGGTTTTAGGGTGTGTTGAGGTACCTCCCTTCCCTGATTTGTTTAGAACCTCTGTCTTTAGGTAATATCAACGTCAGCACCCAATTTTACCTATATATAGTTGAAGCCCTCGGACATAAAAAAAAGTAATGTCTTCTCCCACCCGCAAAATACTGAGAAATATTCCTCAATCATATCACTCCAACAATTCTCCCTCTCCAGCATCATCACATTTCCCCTTCTCCTGGATCACTATCATCATATACAAATATACTATTATTTCTACCACCTTAAGTAAAAACTCTTGGCTCCATTTCCTTGTTCAGCTTCATGCCCATTTCCAGGAGTACAGCAAAACTAGAAAGATTTGTCTGTACTCTGTTTCCATTTCTTCTTGAAGCTAAATAGAGCTTATAATCCTACTACCCCAGTAAAACTGCTCTTGACAAGGTCACAAATAAATGAAATAAATTAAACTGAATTGAAACTCACTACTTCTGAAGCCACATCTTACTAGACGTCAGCATTTGATTAAGTTGATCGCATCCTCCTTGATACACTTCCTTCATGTAGTTTCCAGAATACCACACACTTAGATTTCTTCCCAACTCTCTGATCATTCCTTTTCAAGTTCTTTACCTCCCAGACCTCTAAATTGTACGGTGTGTTCCAGTGCCCTTGAAGAGTCAACCTACACTTATATCTTTGATATTCTCTTTGTCTCTTGGCTTAAATTCTATCTATTTGCTGATAACTGCAAACTTTATATCTCAAACCTAGATGCCTCCCCTTAACTTGAGATTTTTATAGCCAAGAGTATAGTTGACAGCTCAACTATATTATATTATTATTATATTATTAATATTTATTATTATATTATTAATATAATAATAAATAATAGTAATATAATAACAATAAAAACTAATGCTTATTTAGTGTTTACTATGTTATAGACTTTATGCTAAGTACTTTTTCATATATTAACTTACCTAGTCCCTAAAAAAATCCCTATGAAGTATGTGTTAATACCACGCCTATTCTAAGATGAGGAAACAGGCACACAGACATATCAACTTATTTTCTCAAGGTTACATGGTCGCTAAATTGTGGGAAAGTAATCTGAATTCAGATAGTTTGGCTCCAGAATCTGTGTGCTTAGCCATATATCATCACCCGTCAGTCATCTCAAACTTATCATGTACCAAATTGTGTTCCTGTTTCCCATCACCACCACTACCAAATTTGTTCTCCCAGGGTTGTCAGGAAATAGCAACTTCAGTTGCTTAGGGTAAAAATAGTGGAGACATCCTTAATTCCCCAACATATCACACAACCCATATCTGGGTCATCTATAAATCCTGCTGTATCTAAGTTCAAAGTATATCTAGAATCTGACATCTTCTCTACAATCTCCGCTGCTACTACTCAAAACCCAAACACCATTATCTTTCACCAGAACACTGCAGTAGCATCCTCACTTGGCCCCTGGCTTCCATATTTGCCTCCCCTGCTCTGAACTCTGCAGTAGATGTCATCCATCTCACGATAAAAGCTATAGTTCTTATAGTGGTCTAAAGGTGCTGCATGAGTTTCTCCTATGTCTTTTGACTTCACCTCTTACTATTCTCCTGTTCATTCATTTTGATTCAGCTATACTAGCCTCCTAGCTATTCCTAGAAAACATCAGGCTTGCTGCTACATTAGGGCCCCTGTAATTGCTGTTCCATCCGCCTAGGATGCTCTTCTTCAGATACCTGCATGGTTCACTCTTTCACTGCCTTCAGACCTCTACTCAAATGTCATTTTCTTAGTGAGGTTTCCTCGGCTACCATATCTAATTCAAACCATACCCACCCATTACATAAACCTTCCTACATGCTTTTCCCCCCAGGTTTTACTTATCTTGTATATGGATTATATTCTATTAGAATGTGGGTTCTATGAGATTAGAAATGTCTGTATTCTTTTTCATGATAAACTCAGTGTCTAGAACACTGCCTGGCCCATAGCTGGCACTCAGTAAGTATTTATTGAAAAAATAAATTAAGCCCAATAATTAAACAGTGGGATTCCACCACAGAAACAAGTAAGGTAGGTTTTCCCTTGGTTAATGGGTAACCGGTTCCTCTAAGATATCTTTCTCTAAGAGATTTCCCTAGATTCTTCTCTCATTTCAGGCTCAGAAGCTGCACTGCTATAGACACTCACCAACCTAGGACTAAATTCACGAGGCAGACTGATGTCTCCTACAGGCTACATTTGACCTGCATAGAGCTAACTGGAATATCAAGCATAGATGTTCAAAAGCTTTGCAAAACTTATTTATAATGACTTTCTTAGCCAATATTCCTATAGATCTTAAATGGGAATATCAGAGGCCTCAAATACTTTTCAATGAGCTGCTTGTACCCTGCTGTCATCTTTTTAAACTCACAGTTGACCAGTAGATAACGTACACTAAGGTAGAAGGTTCTTATTTCCACAGTTTCTAAAACTGTGAATTGTGAAGAAATTGACTGGAGGGAAAAACCCTTATTAATCCTTAATTATTAACACTTAGTACTGATAAAAAAGGAACTAAAAAAATCCATCCTTTTGATCTCTTAATTCTAAGACGAGATTTCCATCTGAAACCTTTTCTGGCACTTGAGCTGCATGTGTATAGGAGTTTTAATTGAACTCCCTCAAAGACAGAGCTCCTGTGTAAAGTATGAATAGTCCTTGCACATGTCTTCATAAGTCGCCTGCTTAATAGTACTTATCTTAATGGAGGCAGTCAAATATTATATTTGTAACCAACATCAGTGAAATTCAGTTAAACTTTTAAAATAAATATGTCATAGGGCACCTAGTTTAGGTAGTAGCTGGCATGAAAGAAAAATCTGTAGCAATTTTAAGACCAGTACCTCTGAGCATTTTATAGAAATCTCCTTCTTAAGGCACTCCATTGCCCTATTATTTGAGTTGGCATTTTGGTCTTACCTTGAGGACGCATAACTGACCCAGAAACCATTTTGTGATTATCAGACAGTGACTGCTGTAAAACAGTAAGTGGGGTATTTTTTCTCCCTCCAGGGTTATTAGCCTTATACAGCTCAAGTACAGCAGTAACTGCTGATCCAGTTAGTAAAGTATGAAGGGAAATGAAGCCTGTGGCCTCTGGGAGATTCTGATTCTTCCATTACCTGCCATTAACAAAAGTAAGTTTTATTAAGTCTAGATTTGTTTAGTCAATTGGAGACTAATGGTGTCTGTAGAGTTGCTTCTAAGGAGTGCTTAGACTGGTTATTGATTTCAAAGTAAGTGGGGAGAAGGAAGAGGAAAATTGTACTCCATTAACTTTTATCTCTATCTGCATGACCTTGGATAGACTGGACATATTTTCCACACACATACAGATTTGCAATATTCTAACCCACGAGGTCGTAACCCAAACTCACATGATACAAAAGAACAGAATGAGGACTAAAGAACTTAACTGATTTATCTAGTTAGTGAGATACACAGCTAGGATAGAACCTATATCTCTAGACTTCCAGTCTAATTTTCTTTCCATTAGTCAATTCACAAAGATGTATTGAATACTAATGATGTAACAGGCATTGTGTTAGACATGCGGGGGATACAAAAATGACCATTATGTTTCTTGCCTTCTAGATGTTTCTAAAAGCAAAGTGTGCCCTTACATCAATATCCACGTTATACAAAGAGAGGTTGAAATTCTATCAAAATGCTTCTAGGAGTTCAAATTCAAATCTTTCTACCCCAACTCCCACATAGAAATGAATGGGTTTTTATTTTAAATAAAAAGACATAGCTGAACTTAAATAAATAAATAATACTGTGTGCCACAAATGGAACTGAAATATAGAATGTTCTAGGGCTGCCATAACAAAGTATAAAAAACTAGAGGACTTAGGACAACAGACATTTATTTCCTCACAGTTCTGTAGGCTAGAAATCCAACATCAAGAGCTTAGCAAGTAGATGCTTCTAAAAGCCTCTCTCCTTGGCTTCTTAATGGCCACCCTCTTCCTGTCTTTACACAGTCCTCCCTAGGTGCCTGTCTCTACACTAATATCCTCTTCTTACAAGGATGCCAGGCAGAGCGGATTAAGCCCCACCGATATTACCTCAGTTTACCTTAATTACCTCTTCTAAAGGCAATATCTTCAGATATAGTCATATTCTGA
Source organism: Catagonus wagneri (assembly GCA_004024745.2). NCBI lineage: Eukaryota > Metazoa > Chordata > Mammalia > Artiodactyla > Tayassuidae > Catagonus > Catagonus wagneri. Next base: position 2,545,743 of record PVHT020000017.1, on the reverse strand, counting down.
GGTATTCGGAGTTAGAACTTCAAAACATGAATTTACAGAATACACAATTCAGCTCCCTAACAATGGTAAGTGGGGTTGAAGTCACAGAACGGGAAGTACACAAAGACTTATTTGACTTCCCTGAGGTAAAAGAAACACCCTACAGATTAGAATTAGCTCACTGCATGACGCTGGATCTGGGAGCTATCTCTCACTTCAAGAGGGATGTGAAAAACTCTAACTGGTATCTAACAAAGAACATAGATTGAAAGGAATTTAAAGAGGAATTAGGTCTTAGACAATAACAAGGACACAGAAGGCAGGGATTCAGTGATTTCCTGAAAATTCTAAGGTCTGTGTCTTGCCTTGTAGGAAGCAAAAGATGTTGAATAACTTTGGAATTTAGTAGAAGAAAAATTATATAAGTTACTGTGGATGCTAAAACTTTAAAGATAAAGCAGAACAAAAATAAAAGAAAGAAAAAAACCTTTATCCTTCAACACAAATCAAGTGGGGAAAAATCAAATAAAATTTATGGTAAGCAGAAAACATGAAGTAAAAAGACATAAATAATTCCAAATGTACAATACAATAACAATGAATGTTAAGTCACTCATTTGTAAGAAAGATAATTATATAAGAATATAAAAGTTCAGCTTACAAGAAATGCACCTAAAAGCCAGTCAGGAAACAAAAAGATTTAAATAATGAGTTATATAAAAAGATATGCCAGGAAAATACTAACAAAATTAAACTAGTATACCAATATTAATATCAAATATATTGAATTAAAGTATAAAACACTGATAAATATAAAGAAAAACACTCAACATGATAAAAAGCATAATCTACCCAAACTGAACTTGTAGGAACTGCAAATATATGAAGTAAAATTTGATGAAAATAGAAAGAGATATCAATAGGGTAGATTTTTTTAAAATGAACTTCTGTTCAAAACTGAAAAACACAAAAAGGAAATGACAAAAATTATTTGAAGAATTACTATGTTTGATCTAATGTGTGGGTGAGAGATAGAGATGGGGGAATGTGTGTGTGTGTGTGTGTGTGTGTGTGTGTGTGTGTGTGTGTTTAGACAGACACAGAGATGGGAAGAGAGAGAAAGGAAGACAGAGAGATATTTTTCATGCACACAATGAACATTTACAAAATTGACTATGTTTTAGGTCAGAGATCTGTAAACTTTTTCTGCAAAGAGTCAAATATCTATCTAGTAATTATTTTAGGCTTTGTGAGTTACAAGGTCTCTTTCACAAGTATTCAACTCTGCCATGGTAGTACAAAATCAGTCATAGATAAATGAACAAGCATGGCTATGTGCCAAAAAAAAAATCTTTACCTAAAACAACAACAACAAAAACAAGCAGCCAGATGAATTTACAGGTATTACTTTGTCAATACCTGTAAAATTTACTGGTGTAAAATTTATTGGTGTAAAATTTATTGGTGTAAAGCATAAAGAAAATTTCAGTAAGATTTTAAGAATAGATGATCTTTTATAGACCTTACTGCCATAAAAAATAACTAAAGTAAAAAATCAGAAATTAAAAGACCATTTTAAAAGTTTTGAAAGTAGAAAACTTGCTCTTACATCACGCATATATTAAGAAAAAAACCCATGATACTGGAATTTACAAACTTTAGAATTAAAAAACAGAAATTTACACGTAAAATATATGGATTTCACTTATGATATGGAAAGAGTCAAAGGTGTTTTGAAAAGATTAATAAGTTTGATATATCCCTAATAAAACTGAAACCAGAAGAGAAAACACAAATTTCCAATGTCTGAAAAGAAAGCAGGGAAGGGCACTATAGATCTTACTGACAGTAAAGTGATAGTAAAAGAATATAAATCCAGCTTTACACCAATAAATTTTAAAGCAGATTAAATGGACAAATTACTTGAAAGGCCCAACTTATAAAAACATACACAAGAAGGAACTGAGACATATATAGACATAGATGTAAATATAGGTACATAAATAATATATCTGTAATGTTTAAAAATACCCCCTCTACACACACACACACACACGTCTTCACTGGTGAATTTTATCAAACATTTCAAAATAAATAATGCCAAATTTATATAAAGTTTTTCAGAAAAGATAAGGACAAAATACTTCTTGACTCATTTTACAAGATCAGCATATCCCTGATTTGAAAATCTATCAAGAATATTACTAAAAAAGAAAACTATAGATCAATATCCCACATGGACATATGCACAAACATAGGCACAGAATACAAAGCAGTATCAGCAAAGAGAAAAGGTACATGAGGCAAAGTCCAGAGGAAACCAGGCACAACCTTCTAGGAATCCCCTTCTAGTAAAGTTATACAGCATGTGCAATTTAATTCCTGCAGCAGGTTGAAATAAAGTGTGTGAATTGTTATCCATCAGAAAAATCTCACTGAAGACTCAATTCCAAAGTTTTTCACTAGGGGCTGATCTTCTAGGCACCCTTTGTCTAGCACATACATTCCAGACTCCAAAAAGAAAAGCAGATGTTCAGCATAACCACATTGTTTGGATAAACAATATAAAAGAATGAGCCATTCTTATCAGCTGGAGTGGAGAGACCTCTCAAAATCCAGGTTCTTAAATACCAGCCAAAGACAAACCATGCAAGCAAGCCTTTCCAATGACAGTCTCTGACGACAGTGCTAATTCTTCACCAAACAATGACCAAGTAAGATTTATCCAAGGAATAAAAATGTGGCTTATTTGATTAAAAATCAACCAATTCAATTTACTATGTTAACAAAACTAAATTTTAAATAAAAGAACATATGATCATTTGGATAGATTCAGTAAAAGTACTTGACAAAATTCAATACTCATTCATGGAAAACACTCTTATTAAACTGGACACAGATGGGAACTTTCTCATCCCCCAAAAAGCATGTTTAAAAACTTATGGCTAACATCACACTTAACTGTGAAATATTGAACATTTTTTTCATAAGACTTCCAAAAAGGAAATGGCTTTACTGGAGGACCTAGAAGTGGAATATAGCAAGAAAATTAAATTAAAAATCAACATTTGGGAATAGAAGAAGTAAAGCTCTGTTAGCAGGCAACATGGTGGTTTACACAATGGTTAAAAAATTCTGAGTTACCTATACAGCAGCTAGTAAAATGAACTAGTGAATTAACAAATTTGCAGAACACAAAGTCAATTTAAAAATGCAGTTGCTAAAAACAAACAAAAAATAAAAATGCAGTTGCTAATCTACTAGCAACCAAAATTGAGAAATAAACTTCAAAATACCATTTCCAGCAGCATTCAAAACCTGAAAATACTAAAGAATGACTTTCATCAAAAGTTTGCAGACTCTCTACAAACATTGAAGGAGGAGACATCAGCAAGATGGTGTAATAGGAGGTCCCCTACTGATATACTCCCTGCCCCAGCAACAATAATTTGGCAGTCAGGGGTCAGAAGTGCTTTTATAGAAGCTTTGGGATTCAGATAGGAGATTGTGAAAATCCACCAGAGCCAAAGATAAAAGAGGGCCATTTTGAGAAGGCAAGTTCATTACCAGGCAGTAGGCTCACTGACTATGGTCCTGGAAACAGTCTCGCCCTACTATGGACTTGGCGACAACTTCATTTGGCCTTGATCCTGCCACCAGCTCTGTCCATCAAGGGACCTAGGAGGAATCATGCATGCCTATTCCGTGAGTAACAGGCCTGCTGAATTCAGTCCAAAAGCAGATCCTGAAATGGCCTTGTAAGTTGGCTCCAGCTCCTCTCAGTCATTGTCGGGAGCAATCCTGTCGACCCAGGCACCTGGCAGGATACATGTTCCCCTATGCCTCCAAAGGTAAACCTGACAAATTTAGTCTGACTGCATATCCCAAAGCAGTCCTGTGAGTTGGCTCCAGGCCACCTCAGGTGTAATCCAGGGGAAATCTTGTCTGTTCAGGAACCTAGCAGGATGCACGGTGGTCCATCCCCCTAAAGGGAGTCCTGTAGACCTCATATCTCTATTGCGAACTCGAAGTCCTGTATCTGCTGGAGGCATCACATAAACTGATTTTAAACTATATTGCAAAGCCATAGGAATCAAAACAATATTGAACCAGCATAAAAACAGATACAGTAGACCAATGATACAGAATAGAGAATCCAGAAATAAACCCATGCATATATGATCATATAAAGTTAATTAATTGCAATGATAAGGGCATCAAGAATACAACACGAGGAAAGGATAGTTTCTTCAGTATATGATGCTAGCTGTGAAAACTGGATATCCATATTCATAAGAATGAAATTGGACCCTTGTCCTACACCATATACAAAAATCAATTTAAAATGGATTGCAGACTTAAATGTAAGACTTGAAACTATAAAACTCCCAGAAAAAAAAAAACAAGGAAAAAATCTTTTTGACTTGGGTCTTGGCAATTATTTAAATATGACATAAAAGCACAGGCAACAGAAATAAAAATAAATAAGGACTACATAAAACTAAAAAGCCTCTGCATAATAAACAACCGATAAAATCAAAGGGTAACCTATGGAATGGGGGAAAATATTTGCAAATCATATATCTGATAAGAAGTTAATATCCAGAAAATATCAGGAACTCATTCAACTCAACAGTAAAAATAATATGACTAATAATAACCATTTTTTTTCCTTTTTTTTAGGGCCACACCCATGGCATATGGAAGTTCCTAGGCTACCAGTCGAATTGGAGCCATAGCTGTTGGCCTATTCCACAGCCACAGCAACGCTAGATCCGAGCGTGTCTGCAACCTACACCACAGCTCACAGCAACACTGGATCTCCCACCCACTGAACAAAGCCAAGGATCAAACCCACATCCTCATGGATATTAGTCAGATTCGTTTCTGCTGAGCCACAATGGGAACTCCATGACCAATTATTTTTAATGACAAGGAGCCTAAACAGAATTTTTTCAAAAGAAAACATACAAGTGGCTAACATGTACATGAATACATGCTCAACATCATTAATCATCAGGGAAATGCAAATCAAAACAAGGAGATATCACCTCACACCTATTAGAATGGCTATTATCAAAATAACAAGAGACCTGCTGCTCAAGGGTATGGAGAAAAGAGAACATTTGTACATTGTTGGTGGGAAGGTAAATTTGTACAGCCATTATGGCAAAAAATATGGTGAGTTCTCACACAAATAAAAATGGAACAGCAATCCCAATTATGGGTATATTCTCAAGGGAAATGAAACAAGTATCCCTAATAGATATTTATACCTCCCATATCTATTGCAGCATTATTCACAGTAGATAACTTAAGTGTCCATCAGGGGATGAATGGATTAAAAAAAATCTATACATAGTTATATATATATATATATATATACATATATATATTTTATTGACTGATTCTTTAAATTCTATAGTGCTTTTACAATCTTCAAAAGTTTCACACGTAATTTCATATACTCCCATAATAACCCTTTTTTAAATCTCCTACCCCTGTTTGCCTCCCTTCCCTCTCCCCACAGATAACCACTAGTTTGTTCTCTATATCTGTGAGTCTACTTCCTTTTCATTATACTCACTAGTTTGTTTATTTAGCTTCATATAAGTGATACTATACAGCATTTGTCTTTCTCTGTCTGCTTATTTAACGTAGTATAATGCCCTCCAAGTCCAACCAAGTTGCTACAAATGACAATTTTTCATCTTTTTTAATGGCTGAGTAGTATTCCATATGTGTTGATGGACACTTAGTTTGCTTCCATACCTTGACTATTGTAAATAATGCTGCTATAAACATTGGCATGCATATATCTTTCTTAATTAGTGGGGGTTTTTTTTCAGATATATACCTGAGAGTGGAATTGCTGGATAATATCATAGCTCTATTTTTAGGTTTTTGAGAAATCGTTATACTGTTTTCCACAGTGACTGCACCAATTTACAGTCCTACCAATAGTATATAAGATTTCCCTTTTCTCCACATCCTTGTCAATATTTGTTACTTATGTTCTTTTTGATGATAGTCACTCTGACAGGCATGAGGTGATGTCTCACTGTGGTCTTGATTTGCATTTCCCTGATGAACATGCATTTCCCTGAGGAACATCTTTTCATGTTCTCCAAACATCTTTTCATTAGCATTGCCTCTTTGGAGAACTTGTCCATTCAGTTCTTCTTCCCATTATTTAATTGAGGTATTTACTTTTTGATGTTGAATTGTATGATCTGCTTATATATGCTGGATGTTAGCCCTTATTCGTCCTTATTGATCATATTTTGCAAATATCTTCTCCCATTCTGTAGGTTGTCTTTTTAGTTTTGTTGATGGTTTCCTTTGCTGTGCAATATCTTTTAGGTTTAATTAGGTTCTATTTGCTTTTTTTCCCTTAGTTTCCTTTGTTTTTTTTTTTTTATTCTGAGGCTTTGCTCATTTTTAAGTCTATTTTCTCTATTCAGATTGATTTGTCTTCAAGGTTATCAATTATCCTTTGTCTTTCCTATTCTGCTAGTAAGACATTTAAGCCTGTTTTTTTTTCCTGTTGTATTTTCCAGTTCCATATTTTTCACTGATTTTTAATAACATTTATTTTACGAAAAATTGCTTTAATTTTACAGGATTTTCTTTTTCTTTCTTTCATTTTTTTTAGGGCCTCATTCAAGGCATATGGAACTTCCTAGGCTAGGGGTCGAATCAGAGCTGCAGCTCCTGGCATAAGCCATAGCCACAGCAATGCCTGGATCCAAGCCACGTCTGTGACCTACAGTACAGCTTACAGCAACACCAGATCCTTAACCCATTGAGTGAGGCCAGGGATTGAACCCTCTTCCTCATGGATACTAGTCAGGTTTGTTATTGCTGAGCAACAATGGAAACTCCCAGTTTTAAAAGATTTTCTAATTGCTTGTTAAGTCATTTTTATCATGGTCAACTTCCTTGACAGATACTTTCGACATTTGATTCACGTTGGTATTGGCATTAGTCAGTTGACTTTTCCCATTAATGTTGTGATTGTTCTGATTCTAGATATAATGGGTGTCTTTTTTATTGTATATTGGACATTTAGACTAAGGTATTAGAGGACTCTGGGTCTTATTTATTCATATTTATTTTAGCAGGCAATCTTCTTGCTTATATTTGGGACAAAAGTCCTACTCTACTTTTGTTGGCTGTGGTTCCAAGCACAATCTAATTTTCAGAGCTCATGTAATACCATTTTGGTCTATTTGGTGTATGTCATGTTCTGGGGGCTCCCAAAGGTCCCACGTGGTGCTGCTTGAGGGAGAAAAAGGAAGTTCTCCAAGGCAGACTGCTCAGTGCCTCTAAGTAAGGGATGGTAATCTCCAGCCTACAAGAAGGGGAGTGATTACTTGGTTGGGCACTTGTGGTAGACTTGACCCTGCCTTCAGGGAAAGGATAGGTCCTGGGTGCCTACAGCATGATCCACCTTTCTGGTAGCCCCAGTTGTATGGTGTCTCTAAGTGGGAGAAGGAGGTCTCATACTTGGTGGTAAAGGAGAGTGCTTCCTGGACCAGGTGCTTGTTGTGGTGGCATTCCCTTACCTTGTCCCCTGGCCTAGCCCAACAATGTCTCTGGACTGGGGAGTTACACTTGCCTTAAAGACATATCATAATCTCAATTTTCAAAAGGTTTTATCTAAAATGATCAAAAGAAAAAGATCATAATTATACTTGACTCTTAAACTCACATGTGGAGATGAGGAGTCAAATGAGTTTTAAATGCTGCTCAATGTGCTGATAGATATTTAAGGCATATGCCGACAACCTTCAATGGGAGAATGTATTTCCTCAAAATCAAGAGTTTATATTTTTACTACTGAATGTCAGCAAGTAGTATAAAATTAGCATGCCTCGTGACAATGTGCAAACCAGGTTACACTAGTGACTATTCTGCCCATTTTAATCACAACATACTTTGTTTATATGAGTTTTCTTGGGTTTCAAGAAAACCCCAGTTGACTAAGGAACTGTTGGTTTTTCATATTTATGCATCAAACTAAGATATAACTTGTTCTAGGTAGGCTAATGGATTTTTATATCTCATGACTTTGGGGATCAGAGAAGTCAGAAAGCACTGATAAGAGTAAATAAATAGAGAGATAAAAGGACAATTTTCTCTTTCTCCCTTCCTCACTCTCATGCACAATTGACTGCCAGCTCAATACTAATGCGGAATCGCTGATATTGACAGAAATAAGAGAAAAGGAGGAGAAGAAAAATAAAGAGACAAAAGCATGGCTGAAGGGGAATTGAAATATAGCATATAAAAAGATAGAAAGGAAGCAATAAATATCTTGGCAAGTAGAATTAATACAAGAAGAAATAATACAATATTTCGATTCCATCATTAAAACCACCCTCCCCCAGGTCTTATTTCCTTTTACTCTATCTGGAATTTGATGGAATAGAAAAACTCAGTAAGTGAGATTAATTTTAGAATAACCATTGGGGATTGTAAGCCAAACATAGTTATCTGAACATGACCAAATACATATGCTATTGAGTAGACAGTATAGCCATAAGATTTAATTCTTCACTTTGTAAGCATCATATAAATTGGTCTAAATAAACAGATCTCAGATATTTATTCAAGAATAATTCTGAATTTTGTCATATCAGCAATAAACTTTTCTAAATAAGTCTTCCTCTCAGAATCACCTTCACATCTGAGTTCCTTAAATGTGACAACTTCTGTCTTCGCCCCACGGCCTTTGTGCATACTATTGCCTCTGCCTTGACTTTTATCCCCAGCTTCATTGTCTGTAACCTATCTTTATTCTGATTATTATTCTCATACTTCAAGTCTCTGCTTAAAAATCCAATTATCAATGGAGTCTTCCCAGACAGTAGCTACCCCGCACCACCCCACCCCGTACTTCCCTCATTGTGGTACTTATCACATACACTACATCACTACTGGCAATAATACTTGTCCATATCTCCCACTAAGCACGAATACAACACAGAAGAATTCTATCCTAATTGTTGGATTTCTAATACCTTGCGTAGTCCCTGATATATGTATTCTCAGTGCATGTCTGAAAATGAATAAATAACTGAGACCTGAAGCAGGTGCAGTACTGTTTAGAGGAATATGCTTTAAGAGATGAAAAGTACCTATTTCATACTCCCAGTTTTCATGGAGTGGCTTTGATCACTATGCAGTATTCCAAAGTTTCAGGCAAAGGCCCACAGCATCAACTAATGCAAAATCATGTACATTACTGAGACTGAATATCACACTGAGGGTATAATTATTCGTGAGGTTTTTTATGAACATCATCTTACCCCACATTAATATCATCCGACTTTTTCCTTATTAAGATTAAAATAACTAGGCCTGGGAGTCACAGAGACATTGGTTTAAATCTCAGCTCCTGGAGTTCCTGTCATGGCTCAGTGGTTAACGAATCCTACTAGGAACCATGAGGTTGTGGGTTCGATCCCTGGCCTTGCTCAATGGGTTAAGGATCCAGCGTTGCCATGAGCTGTGGTGTAGGTTGCAGACGCGGCTCGGACCCCGCGATGCTGTGGCTGTGGCTGTGGCGAAGGCCGGCAGCTACAGCTCCTGTTAGACCCCTAGCCTGGGAACCTCCATATGCTGCGAGTGCGGCCCTAGATAAGGCAAAAAGACAATAAATAAATAAATAAATCTCAGCTCCTGTATATCCCAGTTGTATAAAATTGAATAACCCACTCAACTTTTCAAATCCAAGATTTCTTTGTGCTTTAGTATCTACCTCCAAGAGATTTACGGAATCAAAAGAAAAAATCTATTAAAAATGACCCACTGCACTATTTAGTATATAATACATGCTCAATAAAGGTTCCCACAATAACTGTCCAAGGAGAAACCATGAGTAAGACGTAGTCCTTTCCTTTAAGAAGTTCATGGGTCAGTGGGGGAAAATCATTATAAGTCAATATTATAAGAGTAAATAAATACACAAAATGGTAGAGCATCACAAATGACATATTGACTTACTGGCAAGAACACAGAAAAAATGAGATATTTGAGATGAATGTCAAAAGATGAGAAGATGTCAGCAGATAATTAAAGGGATGAAGGGAACTTGGATGATAAGCATTTCAAGAAGTATATCCAGAAATAACAAGGTATGCAAGAACATGGCAAATTTCAAAAATGGCAAATTGTTTGATAAGAGTGAGTGTCATAGGTGGTGAAGATTTGATGTGGAAGAGAAACAGCAGATGCTTGTTTCATAAACGGTCTTATACGCTCAACTAAGGGTTTTTAAGAATGGAATTTTGTTTTCTAATATGTTAACCCTTGCAACTATATAGAAGATGATACAGAGGACAGCACTACTGAAGGTATGGAAATAAGTTAGTTTAGAATACATTGCATTAATAAGGGTGATAAGTTATAAAGGTTAAACTAATGCAGTAGTGCGAAGAATAGGAAATACATTCAGGAGATAGTGTGACAGGATTTGATAACTGTGGTAGAACAAAATAATGGTCCTTAAAAGTGTCTACATCTTAAACTCCAGAATCTATGAATATGTTATCTTAAATGGCACAGAGGAATTAAGTTTGCTGATGGAATGAAAATTTCAAATAAGCCAGACTTAAAGTATGAAGATTATCCTGGATTACCTGGTGGGTCCAATATAACCATAAGGATCCTAAAAAGTAGAAGAGAAAGCCAGAAAGTCAGAGTTAAAGGCATATATTCAACTATGGGAGAGTGTCAGAGTTATGTAACCTGATAAACCTTATACCAGTCATTTTGCTTAATTTGAAGACCAAAGGAGGTTCTGCTAACCAAGAACATAGACAACATCTATAAGATGGAAAAGGCAAAAAAAAAAAAAAATTAATTCTCCCTTAGAGCCTCAAGAAACAGTCCAGCCAAAACCTCGATTTAGACCTAGTAAGGCTCAGTTTGGACTTTTAACCTCTAGAATTGTAAAGTAGTAAATTTGTGTTGTTTTAAACCACTAGGTCTATGTTAATTTATTACAGTAGCAATGGAAAACTAATAGAGTGATCAAATAATTGTGAATGGGAGGAAAAGAAAAGGATTAAAGATCAAACCTGAGTTCCTGACTTGGGAGATTAGATGTTGCAATTAATTAAGACAGAAACTACAAGAAGGTAATAAGGGTTGGTGATGGAAAGAATGGAATGGAATAGTGGAGAAGAGAATATATAATGAGCTTGATTTAAGGTATGTTTATAAATATTTATACAAATGCAGGAGTATTTTTAAGGTGGTAACTGATGTGTGAATCAAGATCTCAAAAAAAAAGAAATTGCTGGAGTTACCTATTCATTACTGCCATGGTATGAATAATATAAGAAATTAGGGGAATTACCACAAGGAAAGAGAAAACAGAGTAAGAAGCGAGCCAAAGATGGAATACTGGAGAACGCAATATTTAAGTTGGGGATGGATGGGAGTTTCAGTTGAAAGAAGTTTAAGAAATAAAAGGAGATAGACAAGAATCAGGAGATACTATAGAAACATAGGGGAAAAGTTGTTTCAAAAGGAAGTGAGCAAGAGATCCAAAAGATCCAGAGACTGAAAAGGGGACTGAATTTTCATAAGGGACTGAAAATTACCCAACTGTTCTAAAAATAATAATAATAACAACAACTGTGATCCTAAGAACCAAACTACGAATACTAATAGTTTGAATCTCTCTGGTAATTCTGTATTCTCCAAAATACTTAACAGTGTAAGCCCAGAAATGGGACAACTAGATTTTGGACAAGCACATATAAGACCTTATACAGCTGATTATTGAAAAGGAGTTTATGTGTGATACATCACGTTTTCTACTAAACATCAAGTTCACCTGAAACAAAGTCCTAAACAAAATCTTATGAATTGTTCCCTACTAGTCTTTACACTGGTCCTCTACTTGAAAGACATATTAGATGGATATATTACATATTAACCCACTATTATGATTTGTATTTATTTATTACAATAAAATTAATTTCCATCCTATTTATTTTTTCCAATGGAACCATGCTATATTGGGTCACTCTGTACTCAGAGCTAACCCATCATACTGAATCACTGTACTAAAATCTGAAATATTTTTATACCAGGCAAAGAAAAACTTACCACTTTAATCAGCTGAGTCCAAGACACCAACTTGACTTAATAAAGACATTCACTGAAGATAATTCTCCTGTTGCTCCTGGATCGATGTTGCATACATAATTGAAGAAAAGCAAAAATTAAAAAGACAGTAACTCACCTTGCTAACATGATTTTTGCTTAGTAATATCAGCCCTGTATTCCCAAGACTGCTACTTGAGGTGAAAAGTTCTCAGTTATCAAAAAAAAAAAAGTACAGTTTAATGAACAATGACTTAAATATTAAAAATAAAACATTTAAGGTTTAACTTTATTAATTATAGGAGCAATGTATTTATATAGAAGCTGATTCATATACATGGAGAAAAACCAAGTGCAGTCAAAGACAACATTTAAAAGCTGTCTCACAATGGGAAAAATAATCCATACAGTAAACACTCCTGGAAAAAAAAGATCCAGGTGAAAATTTATAGAGAAACTAATTAAAACAAAACATGCTAGTTGTTATATCCACACACTGTAGGAACATAGACTAAATTGCCCATATGAAATATTATTTATTTAAAAGTTTTTCTAAAATAACCACATGTTTAGCAGCAACTTATTGATGGGGTTTAAAAGAGGTTTGGCAACTGAGAAAACATTAGAATTGAAAATGTTCAGATCTATAAGGTACCATCCAAAATAAAAAAGAACTTCCATTTTTATTTTGGATGCAGCTGGTGAAATCAGTTTAGGAAAGGTGTATCTAAACAAATTCTTTGTAAAATAGGAAAGAGTAGTTAAGAGACTTAAAGAACATAAAAAGCACTTCTAACATTCATCCACTAGCACTTCCATGAGAAAAGGAAAGAGTAAGGGAGATTTTTTTTAAAAGCTATTTGAAGATCGTGGTTCAATGTTTTCCATGAAGAATGAATACTATGAATCCCTATATTCAAAATGCCAGATCTCAAGTAGTCTACATAAAAACAATTATCTAGACATATTTTAGTGAAATTTAAGAACATCTAAGTCAAGGAGAAGACCTTAAAAGCAACCAGAATAAGAGACAATGATGTACAAAGAAACAAAACGTAGCAAGTTAGTTGGTTTTACAGGAACAGCATAAGAAGCTGGAAGACAATTAGAAAAATCCTTCAAAGTATAAAGTAAATTTACCTGTAATAAATTGACTCAAATAATGATTACAATTTTTGTACCCCCTTATATCAATGTGCTTTGGTAGTACATTCCCACACTGATTCTGTATATATGACTGTATATGGCATAGGAGTAGTAGCAGATTCAATATAAGCAGAGAATCGACAAATAAAAAATCATATTTCTTTTTTCTCTCTCTCTTCAACACAGTCTCCATGAGAAGATTCCTGGTCTGGACTGATATAGAATGACATGGAATAAGGAATGTCATCCTAGCTGAGGCTATCATAGATCAACCAATAACAAGACATAAATGAACCCAAGTGGAAAAGAAGAATTAACCAGACAAATTCATCCAAGTTAAGCCAAACCCTAAAAGTGACATGTGTATTAACAGACGGTTATTTTATTATGAGGCAGTTTGTTGTGCAGGATAATCATGTCAATAGGCAACTAACTCAGAAACTGGTACGAGTGATATATTGGCACTATTTAGAAAACTTAAACAGCTGTCAGTGAAAAGAGCAGAGTTATGATCTCTGAAAACTATCTCCTCCATAAAAGCAACAAAAAGGTTGATAACATTATCAAAGTCAATGTTTTCAGAACTATGTAAATTAACCAAAGGCTGATAGCAATTGGGAGTATTTATTGAGGAAAAACAACTAAATCAAGGAACTAACAGTCAGCTTTTCACACTATAACTTTCTGTATTCCCGCCACCTCTGCTCCAACTCCATAATATTCATGAAGAATAACAGTCTGCTATCACAGTGAAAATGAGCCTCCTAGCAGTCACTGGAGAGAACAGAATAGAGTTAGAGATCTGCTATGTATTTAAGGTTTGTGTGACCCCCAAGTTCATATGTTGAAGCCCAAATTCCCGGTTTGGCTATATTTGAAAATAGAGCCTTTTAGTAGATTAATTGAGGTCATTAAGATGGAGCCCTGATCTGATAGGATCAGTATCCTTATAAGAAAAGACATCAGAGAGTTTGCTCTCTCTCACTCTGTACATGGACACAGAGGAAAGACCCTGTAAGTGTACAGCAAAAAACTAGCCATGTGCAAGCCAGGAAAAGTGTTCTCACCAGAAATCAAATTTGTCAACACCTTGACCAGAGGTGTCTGGCATTCAAAATCGTGAGAAAATAGTTCTCTATGTTTAAGACACATAGACAGTATTTTTTACAGCATTCCAAGCTGACTAGCACAAAAGGCTCTTCTCAGAGAATTTTCCTTATTTGAACTGTCTGGTATTTCCACAGCACACTCCATTGCAGGGATGTCTTTATTTGACCTAAATCAAGGATCACCCAAAGAGAATGGTCCTTTTCCCAAGGGTGTCTCTAAAAAAAATAATTTGAGGCAAGTAGTGTACATTACAGCTGCCTAACATGGAATATAACAGTTGAGGCAAACAAAAAACTAACCAGGAGTTCTCGTCATGGCTCAGCAGTCAACGAACCCAACTAGCATCCATGAGGATGCGGGTTCGATCCCTGGCCTCACTCAGTGGGTTAAGGATCCAGCGTTGCCCTGATCTGTAGTGTAGGTCGCAGATGTGGCTCGGATCCCGCACTGCTGTGGCTGTGGCGTTAGCCAGCAGCTACAGCTCTGATTGGATCCCTAGCCTGGGAACCTCCATATGCTGCGGGTGTGGCCCTAGAAAGACAAAAAGACAGAAAAAAAAAAAAAAAAACTAACCAAAAAACTTGAGGAAAAGCTGGGAAATTAGATGTTCACAGAAGTCTTTGCAATGTCCCAATACACTCCAGAGAAACTAGAAAGCCACCTGTATTTTATAAGACTATGCGCATATCCCTGACTATGTACCTGAGAAGTCTCTAGGATAATTCAGTGGTTCTAGTAAAAGGTAATGAAGTAAAAAGGTAATCCCTGAGTTGTAAACTACATGGCTGAATGTTGAAAGCACGTTCTAAGACACAGAGAGAGCCCTTTGCTAAATGGGGACAGTTACTGCTTCTGGGAAATTAAGGAAATAAGGAATGGCTTGGGCCAGACATTAGTTGACCAATAAGCTAATCAAACAGAAACTTCAGTGACTACACATAACCAAAAAAAAAAAAAAAAAAAAAAAAAAAAAAAAAAAAAAAAAAAAAAAAAAAAAAAAAAAAAAAAAAAAAAAAAAAAAAAAAAAAAAATGAAAGAAAGAAAGAAAAAAGAAAAACACACACAAAACAGTTTATGAGATATTCATAGAAAGAGGGAAGTAAGACCCATATACAAGAAAAAATCTAGTCCCCTGAGAAAGGCCAGACATTGGACTTAGTAGACAAAATTTTTGGCTATTTTAAATATCTTCAAATAACTAAAATAAACTATGTCGAAAGAGAAAAAGAGTATGAAGACAATGTCTTATCCAACACAGAATATAAAGATACATAAATCATAAAATAGAATAAAATAAAAATACGCAGTTGAAAATTACAATATTTGTGTTGGAAAGTTCAGTAGAGGGGCACAACAGCACACTTGAACTGGCAGATGAAATAATCCATGAATTTGAGAACAGATAATTGAGATTATCCAGTCTGAGGAACAGAAATAAAATACAACTTTTGAAAATAAGAAAGCTATAGAAATTTGTGGAACATCATCAAGCATACCAATATATGGATAATAAGAGTTCCAGAGAAGAATAGAGAGAGAAGAGGCAGAAAGAATATTTGAAGAAATAGTATGCAAAATCATCCCAAATATGATGAAGAAAACATTGATCTAAATATCAAAGAATCGCAGTGAACCCCAAGTAGGATATATTCAAAGGGCTCAATATCAAAATGCATTATAATTCAATTATCAAAAGCTAAAAACAGAGATAATCTCGAAAACATCAAAAACAGGAACTTATAACATATAAAATGTCCTCAATATGATTAACAGCTTATTTCTCATCACAAAACATAGTGGATAGAAGGCAGTGAAATGACATATTAAAAGCAGCCCTCTAAGTCAACCAACCCAATAACTACCCTTACAAAATGAAGAAGAAATTAAGATATTCTCATATAAACAAAAACAGAGAATTCTCTTCTAGCAGACCTATACAAAATTCTAAAGTGAGTTCTTTAGTCTGAAATAAAAGCTCACTAAACAGTAACCAAAACTCATATGAAGAATAAAAGAACACTGATTAAAAATAACCACATAGGTAAGGATAAATACACTGTGAATATACTTTTGTTTTAATTCTGGTTTTCTCCTATCTTATTTTAAAGACAGTTGCATAATGAAATTATTATAAACGTCTACTTATGGGCATATAACGTATAAAGTTGCAATCTGAATGACAATAACAACACAAAGGAATTGGGAATGAATGAAACTACAAAGGAGCAAATTTTTTGTTTACTAGCAAACTTAAGTTGGCATTAGTTTGAACTAGATTGTTATAAATTAAAATTGTTTTTCCCAGTGCAACTACTATTGAAATAACATTTTCAAAATTAAAAATACTAAAGTGGAATTAAAAATTGTACCCTAGAAAATAATTTACCTATCACAAAAGAAAGCAGTAATAGTAGAATAGAAGGATAGAAGTGAAATTACATATAGAAAACAAATAGCCGTATGGCAACTAAATCCTACCTTATCATGATTGCATTAAAAGTAGATTACTAAACAGACAAGTTAAAAGGCAGAAGGTAGATGAAATTATATGTTAAAACCCACAATTGAATCATTTCCCATCTACAAAAGCTACACATTAGATCCAAAGACACAAATGAGCTGAATGTAAAAGTGAAAATACACAAAATACAAAAAATGACCAAAAGAAAGCTGGAGCATATAGACCAATGTCAGACAAAATAGACTGTAGAAAAAAATTATTACTGAAGATAAAAATGGAAAATTTTTAATGATATAAGGTTCACTCCATGAAGATATAAGAATTTGAAACATATATTCACCTAAAAAAGAAACTGTTAATACATAAGGCAAAAACTGACAAAATTAAAGGAACAGACAACACAATAATAGTAGTTAGATAACAAGGTCCTTTATAAATACAATCCCTTGAACTCTCAATAAAATGCTGGCAAATCAAATAAATAAAATGATTATACACCATTACCAAGTGGGATTTATCCCAGGAATGAGAAGGTAGCTAAACATATGAAAACCAGTGACTAAAGTAAAAAGTATTTTTTTTACTAAAGTAAAAAAAATATAAATATATGTGTGTGTGTATATATATATAAAATCTCAATAAGGCAGAAAAAAAAACATTTGGCAAAACTCAATATGCCTTCATAATAAAAATATTCAACAAATTAGGGATAGAAAGGAGCTTCCTAAACCTGATTAAAGGCATCTATGAAAATCCCATAGCTAACATCAATCATATTTACTGACAAAATCCTGAAAAAATTTCCCCCTACAATTAGAAACAAGGCAAGGATGTTGGCTCTTTTCACTTCTATTCAACATTGTAACAGAGGTTCTAGTCAGGGCAAATAGGCAAGAAAAAAAAGGCATACAGATCTTCAAAAAATTAAAAATGTTTTCTATTTGCAAGTGACATGATCGTGTACATAGAAAATCTAAGAAGTCTGAAAAGCAACTATTATAGATATTAAGTTCAGCAAGTTTTCAGGGTATAAGATTAAGGTATAAAAATCAGTTGTATTTCTATATATCAGCAGTGAGTAACCTAAAATGAAAATAAGAAAAATATTCTACATGAAATAGAATCAAAAAGAATAAAATAGGAGTTCCCATCATGCCTCAGCAGTAACAAACCCCACTAGTATCCAGGAGGATGCAGGTTTGATCCCTGGCCTCACTCAGAGGGTTAAGTAAGGACCCGCTGTTGCCGTGAGCTGTGGTATAGCTCGCCGACGTGGCTCAGATCCCTCATTGCTGTGGCTGTGACATAGGCCAGCAGCTGCAGCTCTGATTCAGTCCCCAGCCTGGGAACTTGCATATGCTGCAGGTGTGGCCCTAAAAGGCAATAAAATAAAATATGTAGAAATAAATTTTTAAAAAATATAGGTATAGTATACTGAAAACTACAAAATATGTTGAAATAAGTTATATACCTAAATAAATGGAAATAAATCCTGTGTTCATGAATTTGAAAAGTAACCTGTTAAGATAGCAATACTTCTAAATTTTATCTATAGAAGATTCATTGCAGTCCCTATCAAAATCTCAGTTCCCCCTTTTTTTTTTTTTTTTTGGCCATGCATGTAGAAGTTCCTGGGCCAGGGATCAAACCCGCCACAGCAGAGACCCAGGTCACTACAGTGACAATGTGGATCCTTCTTAATCCACTGCACTACAAAGGAATTCCCAAAATCTCAGCTATTTTTAGCATAATTGACAAGCTGATCCTAAAATTTTTATGGAAAGTTAAAAGAATAAGAAAAAGGAAAGTTGGAAGGGACAATTCCCTATTTCAGAACTTACTCTAAAGTTACAGTAATCAAGACTGTGTGTTATTGTCATAAATACAGACATATAAATCAATGGAATAAAGTTGAGAGTCCAGAAATAAGCCCATGTCAATTTATGTTCAATTGATTTTCAACAAGAGTAGCAAGTCAATTCAATGGAGAAAGAATAGTCTCTTCAATAAATATTCTGAGACAACAGGATATCCCAGGCAAACTTATTAATTTGTACCAGCTTACAAAACAGCTTATAAAAAAAAGACTCATACACACACACACACACACACACACACACACACAAACTGTGAATACTAAGGAAAAGCCCTATTATCCTTGAATACTTCCCTTGCACCTTTCCCAACCAGATAGCCTACAAACAGTTGGCCCAAGCTGGCCCAGGAAAATCTTTTTTCATTCAAAGATATGCTCATAAAAAAAAAAAAAAAAAAAAACACCAGACCCAAATCTATGAAAGGGTACTATGAGAAATAAAAAGGAAATAAAACAGAAAAAAAATAGTATCACATGAGGAATACTCACTGCTAAAGGTCATCGCAGAGGCGACTCACCACTCCTCTGTTCCATATTGGCTTCTGAGGTTATTTTGATCAACAGCTCCAAAGAAACAACTCTGATGGAGGGAACATAAACAGTATTAAAAACTGGTAGGCTAGTTGAGGCTCCATAGTTCAGGTTTTAGAGGCCTGGAGAGGATTAGTAGTCTGGAGAGGAACTCTCAGCCTCACATTAAAAGAGACTGTAAAGGAGGCGCAGAGTCTACTTAAGCCAAAGACTGTAGTAGCAGACTCTTTCCAAATGGATTTGGGATCCCAAAGGACTATTTTCTTTATTGATTCCATTCCTCACAGTAAAGTGAAACAAAAGTAAATCCATCCCCACCTCTAATCTCAAGAAACTGCAGCAAAGGTTTTCTTGGTGCTGAGCAGAGCAAGGGGTGAAACAGTAAGGATATGTTCCCTGAAAAGTCATGGCCATAGGCTGGCCATCACATGTAGCTGTAGTCCAGGTCCACATTGCTTGAGTACAACAGGAAACCTCAAGATAAAAATTTTTGGGGGGAGTGGTTGTTATCCCAGATTATCAGTGATCCCAGGCATGTGCCAGAAGCAGGCTTCATCATAAACCTCAAAGAATCCACATAAATGCTTTTATACTTGGGGTTTTACTATTTGTTTCCTGAATAAGGGTGAACTTCAATTTTAATATCTTTTTTGAAATTTATTTGTGTGGGCTTGGTAACAAAGTTCTGCTAGCCTCATGAAGTAAACTTAGAACATTTCCTCTTTTTCTATTTTTTAGAATTCTTCACATAAATTGGAATGTTCCATTTGGAAAAAATTTAGCTCTGGTGTTTTATCTGTTACACCGATTTTAATTAATCCTTGAGTCCCCTTAATGTTTATGACTTTCAGATTATATAGTTTTACTTGCATTACTTTTATGTAATTATATATTTATAAAAATCTGTCCATTTGATCTAAATTTTCAAATTTTTATTATAAAGTGTTCATTATAGTCTCTTATTAGCTTCTTATTCTACACTGTATCTACAGTTACGCACCCTTTTTAATTCTTAATTTTATTTGGTCTTTACTTTTTTTTCCTTTATTCATCTTGCCTGAGGTGTTTCTATTTTATTATTTTTTTCAAAGAATGAAATTTTGTCTCTATTGATTCCATTTAATTTTATTAATTTCCACTGCATCATTATTAGCTCTTCACTTCAGGTTTTCGGAATTGACTCTGTTGTTTCTTTTCTAAATCTAGCACATTAATTTTCAGGTTTATCTTCTTTTCTAGTATTAACATTTAAGCCTATAATTTGTCATTGAAACACTGCTGCTACTCACAAGCTTAATCCCTAATATTTTCAAAATCATTAAGTTCTAATTATTCCATTATGATAATCCATGAATCGTTGAGAAGTATGCATTTTGTTGATTTTATCATCAAATTCTAACTTATTTGTACCTTGATTTCTACTAGTTCTTAGTTGCAATCATTTTACTAATTGTTTAAATCTCCTCCCGAGACTTTAGTCACATCAGTTGTCCTATCAATGATGAACTCATGCTCTATCAATGATTACTCTCCCAGAGCCTATGGACTTGCAACAATCTTTCCCAATCTCCCTCTATGTCATGTTCAAACCTGCCATCTAAGGGTCTCCCCTTACCACCCTTCTAGGGATTTCATTTCTTTTTCTCCTGCACTGTCTCTCCCATTTTCTGCATCCCACATCTTCCTCTTTCTTGGCTTGCTTCTTCCTTTTGGTGGAGAAAAAAAATCTCCAGTACCTTCCTGAGAAAAGTGTACAGGGATGTTAAGTTTTTGAGAGCTCATATGTCTGAAAGTATCTATTTTTCACTTATATATGTATTAGTTTATATATGTCCAGAATTATTTTCTTTATGATTTTTTTTTCGTCTTTTTGCCTTTAACTAGAGCCGCACCCGCGGCATATGGAGGTTCCCAGGCTAGGGGTCTAACAGGAGCTGTAGCCGCCGGCCTTCGCCACAGCCACAGCAACGCGGGATCCGAGCCGCGTCTGCAACCTACACCACAGCTCACGGCAACGCCGGATCCTCAACCCACTGAGCAAGGCCAGGGATCGAACCCGCAACCTCATGGTTCTTAGTCGGATTCGTTAACCACTGA
>PVHT020000017.1:2397901-2523420 GCA_004024745.2 Catagonus wagneri | reverse complement strand
CATATGGAGGTTCCCAGGCTAGGGGTCTAACAGGAGCTGTAGCCGCCGGCCTTCGCCACAGCCACAGCAACGCGGGATCCGAGCCGCGTCTGCAACCTACACCACAGCTCACGGCAACGCCGGATCCTCAACCCACTGAGCAAGGCCAGGGATCGAACCCGCAACCTCATGGTTCTTAGTCGGATTCGTTAACCACTGAACCACGATGGGAACTCCCATTCCTTATGAATTTTTAAACTACCACTCCATTGCCTTCTGTGTTATATTGACGGTGTTGAAAAGTTTTAAACCATTCTGATTCTAATTTTAATCCTCTGGAAACCTGTACAATTTTCTCTTTATTCCCAGCATTCTGAAATTTCAGAGTGATGTATCTTGTCGTGAATCTATCTTTATCTATTTCGCTGGGTGTTAGTCTTTTAGTCTATAAATAAACATCTTTAAGTTCTGCAAATTTGTCTTAAGTTATTTTACAGACAATTCCCAACATTCATTTTATGTAATTTTTTTCTTTCTAGAACTTGTATAATTAAAATTCTAAAGAGAATTTTCTTGGAGAAGAGACAACCACACTGATTCTGAGTATCAATATTCTCCCCAGCTATACACAAGTGAACATATGTGTTACAGAGCTTTGGTATTAGAGATTAATAAATCATTGTCCCTGTCTTCAGTGAGCTCCCAGTCCAAAGGGAGACAAGTAAAAATGATGTAGAAAGAGGGTATTTAAAGTACTATGGGAACCCAAAAGAAAACTGTGATAGGAGACTTGGTTGGGGCAGTTGGAGACTAGGTCTTAGAACGTGCATCTACTGTGTCACATCTGAGCATAAGAAAGTGGAATGGATCTTAATCTGAATGTGGTCATCGACCTGTGTGGGGATGTAGTGAAATTTATGAGATTTCTTCCTATAAAAGTGCATGTAACACACAGACATGTATAATTTGCTTCTCAACTCAGCATGTGCAGAACTCTTGGTGAGTAGGAAATTTTTAGACAGACAAGAAGAGGAAGAGAGTCCAGACAGAGGAAACAGCACGTCAAAATGCTGCAGACATACAAAGCCTGTAGGAGACTGTAACGTAATTGACTGTGATTGGAGCATAAGCTGGAAAGAGAATTGCACATATCAAATGAAAGTAGAAGATAAGATACACGGGGATAGAGCATGAAGTACCTCATGTCAGTCATGCACTTTGTTTACTCAGAGACTAGACCATGATTGATAGAGATTACACAGGGCATGTCAACCCTCTCTTAACTGCTAAAAAATATAACTGGAACAGCTAGTACCCAATGGAATACTAATTGATATTCTGTAAGTGTGGAGTTTCACTGGCATTCATTGCAGTGTTGAGTGTGCAGGACTCACATTTCAAGTTTACAGCTTTATGAGAGAAAAAAAAGGTTAGAATGAAACTAAAAGCCCCCAAATATCAATTATTTTATTCCTTAATAACCTAGAGCCAAATGTCAATCTTCAATAAATTGCAATGGTTTGCAACACTGGCAGCAAATTAGATTTACCTGGGGAAATTTCACAAACCATACCATGCCTGAGATCCACCCCAGACCAATTAAATCAGAGTATGTGGGGTGGAGCCTGGACGTCTGAGTTTTTGGAAGCTCTCCAGATAACTTTAACGTGAAACTAGAATTGAGAACTACTATGTTAGGAAAAATACCCCACAAAAGCAAATTCCTACCTACTAAGCTAGCCTTAATTACATTACCTTGTTTCCATGCAACATTATACAATTCAAAAATAATGTTTAAAAAATTAAGTTTATAATTGGCCATTTGAATCCTTTGCTAAGCTACCAAGAATGTCCCATGAGGCACTGGAGGGATGGTGAGAGGGAGTCTGAACAGTATGCTTAGGGATCAATATCAGGACCTGCAGGCAGCCAACCTCCGCTGGAAATGTTCACAGTGGGTTTTTTCACATTTTACAGTCTCATCTCCTCAGTGTGCTGCCTGAGGCTATTGCTCTCTTCATGTCTTGCAGATCTGTCTGGCAAAAAGGCTACATGCATCAACAGTTTTTGCTAAGGGTTTTGTGATTAATTGGATGGCCTTTTATTCGGACAGTTTCTGAAGAACAGATTTTTCCTAGTTTGGCTCAGGAAACCACAAGAATTGGTTGTGCAAAAATATTTAATTTTACCATAGCTAATAAGTCATCCATTGCCTTAAACAGAATATATAGCATCAAATATTTTCTATTTTAGTTATACTTAAACAGTTTATGGGTTTATAATCATTTTTTTCTTATATTCTGTACTCTGATTCTGAACATAGAACTGAAAGAAGAGGGTCATTCAATGATTTAAATAGCAAACATTCATAGACCTTCATATGTATCAAGAAATGTGCTAAGTGATGAGATTAGAAAACAGCATGTATCCACCCTCAAGGTGTTCTCATTCTACTGTAGTGGTATAATAACCCCACACTGAATCATAAAAGTTCCATTAAAAAGGGTACACTTTTTAAAAAAAGGTGAATTCATGAGATGTCAGGGTCCCTTGTAGCTGAAAGAGGACAGAGTCAGGTCTTCCAAGGCCATAAATGGCAGGATAGAAAGTTTAGAAGAAACTCTCTAGACAAAGGGGAGGTTTTGTTTTTGGTTTTGCTGGGTTTTTTAATAGAAAAATGATAAAGTCCAAGACTCTGAAAGGATATAAGGTTAACTGCAATATGGATTGACAATTGGCAAAAGAAGAGGCAAAAGGAGTTATGGGTTGTATTGAACGGTTAAAGTAAGAGGCGATGTTGACTTGAGCAAGGAACTGGAAGTAAGGATTGAAAGGAAGAGACAGATGCTAGAATCATTACAGAGATGAAATATAAAGGACATAGCATGCATTTTTAATTTGAGATTACTACACAGATTGTAGGACTAGACTATTAGCATCCGTCTATCCATTAAATCATTCAACAAATCTTTATTAGGTAACTACTATGCATCAAGCACTGTGCTGTATTCTGGAAGTACAGCAATGAATATAACAAGGAATAGTTCCTGCCTTCATGTAGCTTCATGTACTGGGAGAGACAGACAATAAGTAGAAGACACAATAATTAACAAACAGTTGTAAGTGCCGTAAAGGAAGTGTGGGGATGCTGAGAACATCAGACAGTAGTGACTGATGGTTGTGGTGATGGACAGAACTACCTTACACTGGGCATTAACTAAAGCCCTCGCTAAGGAAGTATCACTTCAGAGGAGATCTGAAGGATATACCAGAAAGAGCAGGCCTTGAAGAAGCAGGGAAAGCCAATGCAAAGGCTTTGAAATGGGACAATATTGTTATATTTCTATGTTTGAAGAAGAGGGAACTGACTCTGTGTTTAATGAGGCTGAGGCATTGAGTAAGATGAAAATGGTAAACTGACCATTGTCTTAGCAGAACAGATGTTATTGTTGACCTTGTCAAAAGCAGTTCCAGCTGACTAAGGAAAAAAACAAGTTGGAGTAAACTGAAAGTGAGTGAAAAGAAACAAGGGAAGTGTTTAGTTAAGAAAAGAAATGAGAGGGTAGCTGGAGGGGGATACAGAACAGGGAAGTTCCAGTTTGTTAAAGTGATATAAGAATTTAGATCCCATCTGCATATTGAGCTGGGAGAGGAGAGATCAATGTACATGAAAACGGAAAACTCATGTGCAGGGGATGATGCCTCCTAGCACCTCCAGTTCACCCTCACCTTGTATCTGACTTGGAGAAATTACTCGAAGTTGATTCTTCCCACAGTTGTACTCTACTGGGAGAAAGAGGAAGTAGGGAAGATAAGGATCTTGTAGACTGCACAGGGAAGTAAAGATAGAAAGCACCACAGAGGAAAAGAAGGGTGTAGGAAAATTGAGATCCTGGTCACCTAATTGAATGCTGCCTAATTTCTAGTGTGGCTTCATGTCAAACCTGCCTCAAATTCCAAAAGAACAGAAATTGCTTCATTTGATCTAATCAAGTACTAACTGCCAAAGTGGGGACCCATACCCTGTCTCTTTCTTTGCCTCTAAAAGCCAGGTTAGTGGTCCCAGAACATTATTTCACCATTAAATACAATCTATTAATATATATTGGGGATAAACTAATGTTTTTTTTTTATCAACCAAAGACATTTTAGACATCCTACTATGTACATCCATAATCTCATAGAAGAAAGAATACTTTAGGACCAAAAAGTAGAAAACATAGCCTCAGGATTAAAAACAATGAATATGGCTTCATAGAAAACTTCTCTATTCTGTTTTCTTCTTTTATTTCAAAGTTTTTCATGGATTGATAAAAATACCATCCCAGTCTTGTGTCAGTATGGAAATTAGTGTTAGGAAATCACCAAACCAGATGACTTATAAAATCTCTTCCAATTTGAACTCTATGATTTAGTTAATAGTAAAGAAAAACTATCATATTTGAAGTAAAATAGTTTCTCTTTCATGTTCTATTCAATGATCTTGTAAATAACTTTCCCCAAGTCACCTTTGCAGTTCTCTCAACCTTAGGAATCTAAATCAATACTCTGCTGTTCCCATCAGTTTCACAGGCCCCTTTTCCCAAGTCTTCAGAGAGCCCAGAGCATTCACAACAAACACCTTTCTCAGCACATAGGATTATAGCAATTTTAACTGTTTTCTGTCGGCTTAAATGTTGATTAAGAGCTCAGTAATCACACTCCACTCTACAGCAATCCAAAATCAAAAACATGTTTTCAAAGAACAGAAAGGAAAAAACTGAAAAAAAAAAAAAAAACTTCTTTGCTGAAAGACAGCAGGAAAGAAAGCTCACTTGCTAGCTAATTTGGATAGTTTTATTTTGAAAGTGTTGAAGTATCTTAATATTTACAAGCACTCTTAAAGTAACATTAAAATATCATATCAAATGGGATATTTTCAAAGATGACTTTTAGTATGGGTTAACTCAAAATGCCAAGATTTTTACACACTTACTGAGAGAGCTCAAATCTGTGGGCATGTATGTGCCTGATGACGCCTTTCTATTTCTACTAGGAAGGGCCTAGAGCAAAGTTTCTTCCACTGCAGGGTTTGCTTTATTGAATTCTCTGCCACTCCTAATTCTATATATTTCCAATTAGCTGACCTTCAAAGCTGACATTGGAGGAAGGGAACTGTTTTCAGACAAGCTAACATTTTAAGGTTAATGGTTTTTAATAAGCAATTGAGTTTGCAGTATTCAGCTCTTGTTATGTTTTATTGGTTTTTGAGCTTTAATTCGGTATGTGTGTTTTGGCATGATTCCATGGCAGGTGCAATTTTAAAAATGGAATCAATAAGATTCACTGTGATGTATGATATGAGATTTCCAAGCTTAGCTTTCAATACAAAATACTAGGCTTGGTTCTTTCCAGAGCCCTGCAAAGAAAATGCGTTGATTCCTTAGGGCTTTCCTCACTGTAGCTTTCTGAAATCTAGTTCACACTCCCCAAACATCCAAATCTGCTCGCCTTTAAACAGCTCTCACTCAGAACCCCTGACCTCATCTCCTTGTTCTTGAAGAGATGAAGTTCATCTAACAGGAGAGCCCAAGTGCTTTTCCTCTTTAAAAATCTCTCTCTACTGCTTTCTACAATGTTGCTAATTAATAGGTACTTAATAAATCTTTGTTAAATGACTAGTGGAATGAATTGGTCCTCTCTTCCTTCTTTTGACTGAAAGGAAGAGAAACTCTTCCTTTCCCAGACTAACGCCACTTAACAATGTAGAATTTATCTGATTGTGTGGTTCCCTCCCGCCTTCTTCAAGACTTTGCCTCATCATTCATTCCTTCCTAGCATCTTTGATCTTCACAGACAGATAAACACAGACAAATGTCTCTGATGTGTTAAACTATGGTCTGAAGGAGAAAGATTGGGACGCAGCCCATGCCGGGGGGACAGTGTGCCAATAGCAACAATCAATACTGCTTGATAGCCGGATGGTAGAGATAAAAATCATATACTCATTTTGTGAACTTCCTGTATCTATGTTCTAGTTAATAATAAAAAGGTTAAAAGAAAATAAACGTAACACTTCAAGGACAGGAGAATAACTAGCAATATTGATAATCAGCTTGAGAATGTGGACAAATCTAATGAACTGACAGCAAATCCTTTTGCAAGTAAGAGAATTTCTAATGCTTTGTTGTTAACAAAATTGAAGAATGACTTGCAGTTGTCATATAATTACATATAATACATAATTTTAAATGTATTGTATATAAAGTATATAATTTTGAGAATATAATTCACAAAGAATTTTTAAATTAAGTGAAATTTCAATAAAAGAAAAACTCCTCTTCCATTTCATATACTTATTTATGAGAACAGAGTGGCATTTTCATGCATTAAAAAGAAATGAAGAAAAAATTGATAATGAATTCTGTTTCATTCTGGCAATTCATAATAATCATCTATGTTTACAAGAGCGAATGCGAAGGAGGTAGAAACAATTCTATGAGTCTCATTAAGAAATGCGTTTTCAATAAATGTTAACAGTTTAGTAATTATTTTCAGAAAACTTTAATATATTATTTTTAATCCACTGCATGCTAATATTAATTGCAATTTTAACTCACCTCAGAAAAAATTAACATTAGAGCCTTATGTTCATTTGCTATAAAAAATTGATGTGCATAATTTCTTTCTGAAATTAATTATCAGGTGATCCATAAAATGATTTTAAGCATCAGGAAACAATGGCTGCCACGAATGAAGCATACAAATAGACGGTGAAGGAAAAAAAGCAAGTCACAAAGAGCATACACTTCTCTTTAGACAAAGTTCAAACAGGGAAAATTAATCTTTATCAGGGACTGGCAAACTTTTCCTACAAAGAGATACAGTAAATATTTCAGATCTTGTGGGCCACGTGGTTTCTGCCCCAAAACTCAATTCAGGCATTGTGACAAGGAAAACACCAGACACAATACATAATCGAAGGGATGTGACCGTGTTTCAGCAAATCTATTTACAAAAAAAAACAAATGGCAGGCCAAATGTGGCCAGTGAGCTATAATATGATGACCCTGATCCATCTTCTTTAGGGCTGCATAAATAGATGCAGCACTCAAATGGAACTATGATACCCCTGGGGGAGAGGCAGAGTTACAACTGACTAGAGGTACAGGAGGAAAGTCTATAATGACAGTAATGTAATGTTTCTTGATCTCAGTCCAATATTACAATGGTACTCACTATACAAACATTTGTTAAATGTTACATATATGTTTATGCCTTTTCTGTGTATTAAATTTCACAAAAGAATTTTAAAACAATTCTTCCATCTTATTACATATTGTCAAGTGACAATCACTACAAAAATTATATTAATTTACTTTGATACCAATAATGAATAAAATTACTCCTGTCTTTATACGTTCAATAAAGCACATCACTAATACATACAACAAAGCGTCTTGCTAGTTTTTGACCTAAAAATCTCAATTCTAGGAATCTATCCCAAGAAACTAATAGCACAGAAGAAAAACTATGTACAGTAGTCCCCTGTTACTGGTGAGTGATATATTCCAAGGCTCTCAGTGGATGCCTGAAACTGTGGATAGTACCACATCCTATATATATATTACATTTTTTCCTATACATACATACCTATGATGAAGTTTAATTTATAAATTAGGCACAGCAAGAAAATAGCCAAATTACTAGCATCACCACTCTTGTGCTTTGGAGCTATTATTATTAAGAAAAATAAGGGTTAGTTGGACACAGGTAGTGCAATACCATGACAATCAATCTGATGCCTGAGCCAGCTATTAAGTGACCAACAGGGCTAACAGGCGGGATCCACTGGACAAAGGAATGATAAATGTCTGGGGCAGGATGAAGCAGGATGGTGTGAGATTTCATCTTGCTACTCAGAATGGTGCATAGTTTAAAATACCTATTTTTATTTCTGGAATTTTCTTTTAATATTATCAGGTTGGAATTGATTGCTGGTAACTGACACCACAAAAAGCAAAACTGGAGATAAGGATAGCTACTATATGCATAAGGAAATTTCCCCCAGTGTTACTTGTGTTTATAAAATCCTGGACACCCAGAGTAGCCACTAATAAAAGGTTTATGAGATGAATTATGGAGCATTAAGAGCCATTGGAAATGTCATTAAGGACCATTTCCTCCATTAAGACTGGTAATGCAAATCTATATTTATTGATATGTGAGCATATCATATAATGAAAAACAGGTTATCAAATAATATGCATTATGATTCAAGAGCAATAATGCATATATGTATATAGAAAATTTCGGAGTTCCTGTCATGGCTCAGTGGTTAACAAACCCGACTAGTATCCATGAGGATGCAGGTTCCATTCCTGGCCCCGCTCAGTGGGTTAAGGATCCTGCATTGCCACAAGCTGCAGTGTAGACTGCAGACACAGCTTGGATCCCGTGTTGCTGTGGCTGTGGTGTAGGCTGGCAGCTTCATCTCTGACTCAACCCCTAGCCTGGGAACCTCCATATGCTGTGGGTGTGGCCCTAAAAAGACAAAAGACAAAAAAAAAAGTCCTTAAAATTCTGTGATTTTCTTACCGCCAAGGACTGGGATGAAAATTATGATACAGGTTCCAGCCTATAACGGAGCTTCACCTTCTGTAGATGTATTTTTTCTTCATTATAATCCAGTCAAAAGCAAGTGTTTAGACAGCAAAAATGATTTGGCTAATTATGCATCATGAATCAAAATATTGCACTGTACTTGATCCAGAGGACCCTGCCATAAGAACGTCTGATTTGTTAAACTTTTATAAGAAAGATAAAGTAGCTGAAACAATACTTTTAGACACCCTCTGCTCGGCCTGGCTTTTAGGAGAAATTAATCCAGCAAGATACAAGGCCTCTAAAAAAAACGATATAAGGCCTCTAGTTTTGATGATGCAGCCATGGGCAAAGAGACCACTGACAGGCATGGCTCTACTCTGAAAACATGAATACAATCCCACTTCCCCTTGGGAGAACTGCAGTAAATGTTTTGAGCCACGGTTAGAGCCTTGAAGTTGAAAATACACACATGACCTCAGGATGAACCAAACAGTACTCCTCTTAATCACGCTGAGACAGAAAAGAAAGAAGGTTGGCAATGGGGATCTATACAACTGAAACCATGTTCCAGAGTGAGACATTCTTTTGTATTAAAAATAAACAATATTCATCCCATTGGGCAGGATTTTTTAATTCATGAGTCTTCTATAATAATAATGCTGATTATTTTTCTGTAGTGTTGCTTTTCATGTGTTTTCCACTTTTTTTGTACCTTTTAATCTTTAAATAAGCCTGTGTAATTTGCCACAAAATAAAACAATAACCTATTACAGCATTTAAGAAATATTTCTTCCTAAAAATACCATCCCTTAGATCTATTTCTCTTCTTTCTTATGTTACATTCTTTTCCTCATTATTGACTCATCTTTTTTCCATAAGACTCCCACCCCTACCTACCCTCCATCAAAAATGTACTCTCCAAGGTCAACCTTTTCATCGCAAAAGCCTCAGTCCTTATTTTCTTTGACAGCTCCCCCCAGCATTCAACATAGTCAACCTTGTCAGTTTTGCAAAATGTCTCCTAGGCTATTGATTCTCTTGTTTTTTTTTTTTTATTTTTCCCTAACTTTTTCCTTGCATCTCATCTGTCTTTTTGATTGGCTTTATTGCCTCTGCTGGTTGTGAAATGTAATCTCCAGTTTCAATCCTTAGAACACTGCTCCTAGCTATGTCTCAGAGCCATTACATCCCTATGAGTGACTGTCCTTGACTGTAAGAGAAGACAGAAGGTAAACAAATATGAGGTTTGGAGACTTTGCTGTGAAAAGGTGGAGCAGGCTTCTTTCTCCATGGCTTCCATTTTCTCTGAGACATATAGGACTGGGAATAAGAGGATGGGGTGGGCAGTATATAAAGTTTATGAAGAGAGAAGGCATGTAAATAAGATCTCAGAGAGTGGAAAAATTAGTTGGCTCTAGAAAACAACTGAAATTCCAGGCAATACTGAGCCCTAATTTGAGTTTTGAGAGTGCTACTTTAAAATGAAATTCACTTTAAAGTGAAACCAAGGCGCCCTATGGGTTAATTTTCTCCAGGTACCAAGAAGGTGTAATTAATGCCCAGGGTAGAAATGGGACTCAACCCCATGATTTATTACTCTAAGACCAATGTTCTTTCCATTAAATTATTTTTCTAATGGTTTTTTTTTCATATTTTCCTCTAGAAAAATCATATAACTAAGTAAATTATTTTCTTTGAATTAAAAAATATATCTAAAAGAATGGTTAGCAACAATACCTATGGGTGGAAGTTAAAGAGACTTCCAACATGAAACCATTTGTAACCTGTTTGCTGATGAGCATACATTTCTTCTTGTAAATATTGCAAAATACCCATATGCTCATGCTGCGAAAGCACTCTTGGAGCCTTGTAATCAGGCCAGTGGACCATATTGCTATGCACAACCTAACCTCTTTCCTTCTTGGCCCCCAATAAAGGACAGCAGGCTGATAGAACTAGAGCTAATTAGCACCCTGTTCATCATCTTGCCTTATTCTTAGAGCGCCTAAAGCAAGCATTTTTTTTTCCTGGCTGATGATAAAACAGAATTAGTCTCTTTGCTCTATGAGCTGAGTCATTTATCAGTCATGATTCTGCAGACACACCAAGAAGCAAAGAAGATACAAACATACATATACATACACACATCCCAATGTTTAAAATGTTTGATGGTACCCCTGTATGTATTTGTACATATGTATTTAGCACCACAGTATAAGGCGGGGAGGATGGCCATAAATGGAGAGAAGTTGAGGGAAAAAAGTCAGAAAACTGTAAGTCTAGCTACTTCCAGAGAGGCGGGATAGTGCAGACTTAAAAGCATGAACTCTCATGCGATATACTGACATGTAGAAATACTATTTTTGGACCTGTTGGATTAAATAAAATATATTACTGATTTTTTTTTTAAAAAGCATGGACTCTCAAGTCAAACATCCAGGGTCAAATCCTGACTCTGACATTTATTAGACATGTGGCCCTGGGGAAGTAACTTACCTTTTTTCTAGACCTCAGTTACCTTGCTTGCAAAAGAGAAATAATGATAGTACCTAAATCAAAAGGTTATTGGGAGGATTAAATGAGTTATTATTATTTGCAACTCTGGCATTTAGTAGCTGGTGAACCTAAAGAAATCATTTAACTACTTGAGGTTCAATTTCCTTATCAGTAAAACTTATCTGATTTTGTAAAAATATTTTCTTTCACAAGATATATTTTCTCGTATTTTAGCAGTATATTTTGCCAGATTTGTGAGGAAATGAATATTGTATTAGTCATAGAACTTCTTCAAAATTATCTGTTACCTATTTTCCTATCAGTTTCAAAAAAAAAGGTCTATTATTTACATTTGATTTAGGGATGTCATATGTAAACCTAGAAAGCAGGTATATCTTCCTAAAAATACATCTACACTAACATTTAAGTTGGCTTGCATGCTGAGGCCTTAAGCCATAGATGCCAAAGAAGTGCACAACTGAGGAAAGTCAGTCTGCAAAACGAACAGCATAGCAAATGACTCACCTACAAAGCTGAGAGACGTTACAGAACTGTCACTACCAAGAGAGCACTTAGTCTCTTTGACTTGTGTCTTCTGTTTCTTGCTTCATTAAGAAGCTTTTTGGAGTTCCCTGGTAGCCTAGCAGTTAAAGACTCAGTGTTGTCACTGCTGTAGCTCAGGTTACTGCCGTGGTGCAAATTTGATCCCTCCCCTGGGAATTTTCACATGCTACTCCATAAGGGCAGACCT
Organism: Catagonus wagneri; assembly: GCA_004024745.2. Classification (NCBI taxonomy): domain Eukaryota; kingdom Metazoa; phylum Chordata; class Mammalia; order Artiodactyla; family Tayassuidae; genus Catagonus; species Catagonus wagneri. The sequence continues at coordinate 2,511,608 of PVHT020000017.1, read as the reverse complement.
TTGTTTATTCACTCTGCATTTTCGTGGTGAAAACAGAGACTAGCACAAGTCTCCAAAATGTGCAAAAGGTGAGAGAGAGAGGGAATGAAATGGCTCATTTAATCATTTGTCTCATTTTTCATCTGTCTCGATGTCAGTTCCCATAATCTAAATTCTTTACGGTAAAGCTATAGTAAACATTTATTTTAATATTATAGAAGCAGAATAAAAACTAGGTTTGTATAATCAATTCCTGAGCAATGTTTAGAAGGTTCACAAAAAATTCCTAATTATTTATGATGCCTAGATTACCATCTTTGCCTATTGCATAAAATATTGCTTCTTAGGATTTTGCCCGCCCCCCACATACACACACATGCATGCACGCATATACACACAATCTCTTTTTGCAATAAAGACTCCATTTCAGCAATCACTAAAAAAAAAAACACTTAAAATGCTAAGGGAGAAAGCAAAACAACAAAATGTTGGTTCATTCTTAAGGCCCTGGGCTTTTGTGTTCCATATGGTTACTGAGCTTGCAACACAGCAAATACAGATTTCAAAAGATCTTTTCATCCCTCTGTTTTGTGATTTGTGCAGTCAAGCATGTTAGAAAGAATAAGCAACCAGAACAAAGAGCAACCGGCAAATAGATAGCAATTTGTAATCAGTGAAGAGAATACTTTCCTCAGGTTCCAAGATTATTTTTTCTTCTTTTAAACCTTGTATTGCAGGGCAGAGCAAACACAATTGTACACCACCCAATTATAACCCAGTGAAACCACTATCAAATAAGGCCCTAAATCTTGGTTAGATGAAAAGGGTCAATGTATTAAAAAAAGAAAACAAAAAGAAAGAAAAGAAGGATAACTCCATGAGAATCATTCAGATACAAAAAGTTTGGCAACTATTTTTCAAATACACTTTTGCAGCTTAACCATAATCCCATAAAGTCTTTTTTTTTTTTTTTTTGTCTTTTGTCTTTTTAGGGCCGCATTCACAGCATATGGATGTTCCCAGGCTAGGGGTCGAATCGGAGCTGCACCTGCCAGCCTACGCCACAGCCACAGCAACACCAGACCCAAGCTGTTTCTGTGACCTACACTACAGCTCGTGGCAACAGGGGATCCTCAACCCACTGAGCGAGGCCAGAGATCAAACCCGAATCCTCATGGATGCTAGTCGGGTTCATTAACCACTGAGTCATGATAGGAAATTCTCATAAAGTCTTTAATGTTACAAATTGCTGGGAAAATTCAGAGGACTTAAACTGTGTGATCTATACAACACTGTAAATCAACTACACTTCAACAAAAAAATAATTTAAAATAAAATAAAAAACTGTGTGATCTACCAAAAATCATTCAATAGAATTATTTTTATTATTGTGAAGCAAATGAAGAGTAAAGGAGAAAAGATACTTCATGCAATACAAAGGATGCTAGACTAAGGATCACAAGACCTGAAGTCTAATCTCCAGATAACCCCTAAAGTCACTTTAGGATCTAAGATAAGCCATATCTCCTCTGTATTTTTCCCCTCACGAGGTGATGAAAGTGAATGTGCATTCAGCCACTTCCCTTCCAGCTCTAACATTACTTTTTTAAGTCCTTCAAATTTATAGAACCTGACTTAGTTTACAAGCTCCATATACTATATGTCATTGATCCCCACCACAACTCTGTAAGAGTTAGTATCTCCATCTAGAGATGAGGAAATCAAAGCTTGGTGAGATTAACAAATTTCCCCAAAATGGTCCTGCTGGTATATTGCAAATTCAGATCTTTTCACATCAAATGCAGTGCTTTTTCAACTACAGTACACCGATTCCCTGATACTATGTACTCTACCGTACACAGTATCTCTCGAAAGTAAAACTATTGCATGACCCACATATGATAATGCAGGAAAGCCTTAAAGGATTTCACTGGACTGGAAATGAGGTTTTATTTTAAAAAACAAAGCAGTTTGACTATGAGCTACAACATTTTCATATTATTCTTTCGAAGCTCTCTAGCCAAAGACCAATAGGACACACCATAGTTAAACAAGTAGGATGTATTAGTTAATCACTGCACTGAAAGATAACACCATAGGGAACCATGGGGCGATTCAGTAAGAAGACAACAGAAAGGGCTTGATACAGGATTTGGGTGTATATAAGATGATCTGGGGAAAATTTTAAGGAAGCAGAGTTTTGCTCTGAACTGGATGCTGTTGGGAAGTAGAGGTGACAGGATGACTGAGTATCTTAATAAATCTTATTGAGAGTCCAGTCTAAAGCAAAAGTAAAGATGTAATAGGTAGCAAAACAGCAGTCATTCATATTAGCCAGAAAAGGGGAATATGTGATCATTTTTTTTGTGATTTGCACAATGTTCATCTTTTGTCTCCATTCAGATGTGATTATGAAGTGGTCTTATTTTTTTCCAAATCCATCATGGTCACGGAGGGTCCTTGTTTGATGATGATGTTCTGAGAGTGTTTATGTTCAATACAGGAATACCAAGGTCTAGCTGTGAGTGCCAGGCCGGCTTGAGACAACACCCAGGCCTATAGCCCCAGAATGTCAGAGGCTGCTCTTCTCTTTTTTAAACATATTTAACCATTTTATTGCTTTGCCCTGCAGGTGATGGATGAGGGGGAATTTTCAAAAAAGGAAAAAAGAGAAAGAGGTCTATTACTCCTCAGAAAACACTTTTTCAAGCACTGTTTTTATGGAAAATAATGCCTTATCCAAAGTTAAAACATAGACAAGAGTCTGGAATAAAATACTTGCAATGTATATAATAGAAAAATAAAATATAAAGCTATCATATAAGTTAAAAAGACAAAGCAAATAACCCAACTGAAGAAGACAGTAGATAAAAATAGGGGTATGAGATTAAGAGATACAAACTACTATATATAAAATAAGCAACAAGGATATATTGTACAGCACAGGGATGTAGCCATTATTTTGTAATAAGTTTAAATGGAGTATAATCTATAAAAATATTTATTCAAAAACAGAAAAATAAAATAAAAAGACAGTGGATAGAAATAAGCAATCACAGATCAATAACTATAAATGAATAAGAACAGGCATCCAATTTCACTATTCATGTAGTAAATGTAAATACAAACAAAGGAGCAATTTTCTTCCATCACATGAGAAAATAACATGGTATAAGAATAGGAAATGCTCCCACACTATTGGTTAGGGGTATACAAAGTGCAATTACTTTGCAGGATATTTTGGCAATTCCTATCAAACTTTAATATGCACATTATATTTTTAAGAATCTTTATTATATAAATAACACATGTGTACAAAGATATACCATTCAAAAATACTCATTGTAGAATTTGTAATAAACCTTCTGTAAAAATCCTTGTGTATATCATTGAGGAAATAGTTAAAATTTAAAAATGATGCCTTCATACTCTAAAGTTCTATGCAGACAATTAAAATAATTATATGGGTGTATATAGCATACACCAAAATAAATCAAAGATACAGAATAAAAGTAATTCATAAAATAATATTTAATATCTCATTTTTCCAAGATATTTATGTATACATGTTTGCATAGGTGTGTATGGTATATACATAGGATATGTGCATGTACATATTTTAAATAAATATAAAATTATCTGTAAGTGAACATACACACTGCAAACTGTTTCCTCTAAAGAGCATAAATGCAGTTTGAATTTTGGCAGAATAAAGGGTGGGAAGAATGGTGGAAATGCTAATTTTTCTGTGTACATGTCTATTTTTCTTAAACTTTTTATAAGGACATTTATTATTTTCATAATAAAATACTGTCTTAGGAAACATCAAGCTGAGATGGAGTAACAAGGAATGGAGTTGTCCTGGCAGGAACAACTAAAAACACTGGACAATATATACGAAACAGTGGTTTTCACATGTTGGAGATCAGGTCCAGCAAGACAGGAAACAAAAATGAAGCTTTTGGACTGTCCTATTTGACTGCCTGGAGGGAGATTTCAGGCTGCATCATAGAGAGGGAGATGGAGTTCCAATCACCTCCCTAAGCTAAGAAGAGAGAGCTGAGAGTCTACAGACAGAAAGCAGTGAGAATTCTCAAGGCAGAATACAAGATGAAAGCGATGAAGGAACAGACAGGTATAAATATTTATAGAGGGTCCCCTTAACACCTTAGCTGAGCACTGATCAGTGCATGAATATGCGAAAACTACCTGAGGCTGGAGAAAGAATCATCTGAAAAGAGCAGAAGGAACAGTTCTTGGAGCCTACACAGAGATATTTATTGCGAGTTCAGTTCCACTGAATGTTGTAATAAAGTGAATATCTCAATAAAGTGAGTCACACTAATTTTTTGCTTTCCCAGTATATATAAAAGTCATACTTTTACTGTAATTAGTCTATGATATGTGTAATAGCATTATGTCGTTTAAAAAGTACATATCTCAATTAAAATATACTTTATTGCTAAAAAAAATACTAGCCATCATCTGAGACTCTGTGAGTCATAATAGTGACATCAAAGATCACAGATTACCATAACAAATATAGCAATAGTGGAAAAGTTTAAAATATTGCAATAATTACCAAAATGTGAACAGAGACATAACATGAGCAAATGCTGTTAGAAAAATGGCACCGATGTACATGCTCAATGCAGGACTGCCACAGAATTTCAATTTGTAAAAAATTCAGTATCTGCAATGGACAATAAGATGAGGTGTGCCTGCTTAATTGATAAACCTCTTGCCAGACCAGTCTAGAGAAAAACAGATATTTGGCATGACTACTGAGCCATAAAAAAGAATGAAGCTTTGCTATTTGTAGCAACATGGATAGACTTGGAGGGTATCACGTTAAGTGAAATAAGGCAAAAAGAGAAAGAGAAATACTACGTGATATCATTTATATGTGGAATCTAAAAAAATACAACAAACTAATGATTTTTTAAAAAGGCAGATTAATAGATATAGAGAACAAACTAGTGGTTACCAGCTGGGAGAAAAATGGAGGTGGGCAAGATAGGGGTAAGGAGTACAAAGTATTAGGTATAAAATAAGCTATAAGGATATATTGTAAAACACATGGAGTATAGCCAATGATAATTATAAATGGAGTATAATCTTTAAATTTGTGAATCACTATATTGTACCCCTGTAACTTATATAATACTGTATATCAAATATACTTCAGTTTTAATAAATGAGTCTTTTGCATCCAGTATCTTATAGCTAGAAGGATGTGTGATATTTCCCTCAAGAAAGAATATGGAGCGAGAAAGTGATGCAATAACTAGATATATCCTATGTATATATAGTTACTATATACATATGTGTGTATACATATATATATGTATATATATAAAATTCTTGTTATGTCTTAGTTTATTTTTTGACATACTTAAGGTTCCAATCATTCCCCACTGGTTTCACTTCTGAGTTCTCAGTATACTGGATAGTTGAACAGTCCTGATCTGTTTATCTAATGTAATATTAGTATACTGGATAATTGAATAGTTCTAATCTGTTTATTTAATATAATATTAATCATTTCATCATTTCATTCATGTGATGTACTTACCTATTCCTACTGAATTTATGTTCCATCATAACAAAAATGTGTCTACTTCTTTATCAAGTAATCAATATTCTGATAAAAATAGAATTAAAATATGAAAGTCAACTACTGAGCTTAAGTATTCTAAGAATTGTTAAGTGGATCATTTCATCCTCTCCAAAAAGAGTTTGTCAGAGAAATCACAAATAAACACATTTTTTTCCGTCTTCAGTGTCGTACATTGCTGGCATATATTTGATTCTCTTACAGAGAAATCATTGAGGGAAATTACCATTCACTATTATGTATATTTTTAAGAGATAAATATATACCTATAGATTAAACGGAAAGAAACAAAAAACAAAAATTCTCAAAAACAGTACATTCTCCCTTCAATAAAATATACTCTTAGCATAAACAAACTAAAACTTAAAAAACAGGCAAAAAAAAACCCCGAACAGGATGGATTTTTAAAATTCATGTAAATAAATTGTATCCTCACTAATATCTTCATTCATATCAGGAGGCTATGACAAAGTCATTTAAAAATCTACATTACATTAATCAAACAATTCAGCCTGTCTTTTTATTTAAATCACTGTAAATAGATTTACAAAGAGATTCAAAGATATTTCCCAGATGTTTTTTATGTGATACTTTTTTTCACACACAGAAAGCAAATAAGCATTTTCACAGAAAACTTGTTGCTTAATAAGTTGGTGGCTGATTGTGCATGTGTCTGAATGAATTTCAAGGGGCTCCCAGCATTCCTTGGGGTTTGTCCTCCTAGGGATGTATCCTAGGATATAAGCACAGGACTGGGGCCTCTGATTCCCTTTTCAATACCAAAAATTGAAAGAGCCTCTCTGATTTGCCTATAGCCAGACACACAAGGACTTAGGCTATAAAAAAAATCCAAATGATCCAACTGTGACTGCTATTTTTGTCAGAATCAGCACTAAGTAATGCTCAGAATGTTTTGTCCTCCAAATTTTAATAGGCAATGTTTCTCCTAGACAAAGCCCCAGAATATATTTTATATGGCGCTTGAGTAGAGATTTATAAAGCACCCACACAAAATTGTTTCAATAATTTGAAAGATTATGAGTTCTAATATAACAATTATATTGAATTCAAGGTAGTTTTTGAGTGGTGGGGGTTTTACCTCATTGATTCCAGTCACCTCATTTTACGGATTCTGCATGCCAGAAAAGAAATTACTTCTGGCAATTCACAGAGTCAAATTGGTGTCTACATGAGAGAACTAATAGTAGACACCAGGTCTCCTGCCCACACTCCCACTGATTTCCTATATCTCTTGATATTTCTACTATACCACTCCATCAACTGTTGAATTCAAGGTAGAAAAAAATAGCTGAAATGTGCCTTAAATAGTTTCTTAATTTTCAAACTAATTATTCAATTTAAGCCTCAGAAGAGTATAAGAAGGGACATTTTATTTTATAGCTAATAAACAAATTTTTTTTTTCTTACGTAGAAAAGCAGAAACTAAGTTGACAAGTCTTGTGCACAATATCATTTTCAAGCATATCCCTGATGAAAAAAAAATGAAAGGAACATAAACAACACTGTTACATGAAGCATATGACAAACTGGTAAATGCTTTTGATCCTTCCAGCAGAAAGAAAAAATGGAGTAGATGACCTCCATAAAACTGTAGAATAATACCCCCACTCTCCCACCCTGGGAACCTGCTTTCTGTATGCAAACAGAAAAGGAAATCAAAATAAAGTAAGCAGTTCATTCATGTATAATTAAGTTGAAAATATATAGTATATGGTGCTGTAGATGAAAGTGTCAAGCGTGAAGTCAATCACCACAACAACAGAGCCAGTTAACTTTATCATGGAGAAAAATGGGATGAGGGAAAGTTCTTGAATAGCACTGTGGGCTACCAATTGTAATAGACTAAGTAAGGTTATGTACGGATTCACAGAGACAAATATAAGGTCCTGGACTAGGCTTCAAAACTCTACTCCACAGTGGAACGCAGTTTCCTACCAGTAGTCCATTCAAATAAGACTTGGGGATTTTAGTTGCCGGTTAACTGAATATGAATCAATTAGCAATTTAAAAAAAAACTAATGTGACCTTGGCACATGCACTGAAATATGATACCCATGATAGGAGAAAGTCTAGTTCCACTCTGTTCAGTGTGGTCTTGAGTAAATCACTCAACTTCTATGTGCCTCAATTTTCTCATTGACCAAATGGAAAAAAAAATGCCTAACACCTAGTACTGTTATTAGTATTATTACCTAACTCCTAGTATTCAGTTAAGGATTAACTGAATTACAACTAAAATGGTTAGCATCATACTTGATGCCAAGTAAAGGATGCCTTTTATTATTATGAGCATCATCATCATTATTATTATTATTCAGTACATTCCAAAATATTGAATACAGTGATTTTCTAAGAGCAGATAAACTAGGAATTGTTCAGTAGAAAGTAGTCAAACAAGGATCATATGGGAACCAGCATGTTTGAATGTGGAGAAAAAAGACTTGGAGTGTTGTAGAAACTGTCAGCACATATCAGAAAGTCTGTCATGTGGAAGAGGAAGCAAATTTGTTCTCTCAGTCTCAAGACAGAGGGTAGAAAGTACAGGGAGACAAGATCTGGTTTAATACCAGAAAGGCTGTTTTAATCAACAGAACTGTCCACATATGGAGTGGGCCGCCTCTAGAGGCAGAGTTCAAGCATACATTGTAGACTTGTTTGGATAGGATTCTGAAGAGAGAGTTTGCATATCAGATGGCTGTGTAGGCCTAAATGACAGCTAAAATTCAGTTCTTTCCAGACATTAGATTCTGAAATCCCATGTCAGTTCTCCAAGTATGCTTTGGTGGAAAAGTCAGTACAGCGATATGCAGCCCAAAAATTCTCTGAGGGAAGAAGATTCCCATTACCATACCACTAGTTACACTCAACAGTATAACACTGAGACCATGGTTAACCAGATGAACCACATAGCCAGATACTTAGAACTGTAGAGTATGATAACCCACAGGGGGAAAATCAGAAATATATGAAAAACTGCTTAAGTTCTCCAAAATAAATAATGCACATTTAAAGCAGTCACTTAGTTGTTCATGTGTTTAAAGTTTAATGATATTAAGGGCTGGCAATAGATGTAGAATAAGAACGCTCATCCACTCCTAGTGGGACTATAAACTGGTATTCCTCAGTATCTTAGAATACTCACAAAAAGCAAATATAAACAGAGCTGTCCATAGCAGTCTTGTTTGTCATAATGAAAAACTATAAGATATCCAGATATCCATCAAAATGTTATATATAAATAAAATATGGTAGACTGATACCATGGACAAGTTTAAAAGAAGGAAGCAAGTCAACGTATACTAACTTAGAAGATCTACAAGACTCATAATTGAATGATAAAAGTAAGTTGACAACAAAGCATACAATGTATGACAATTTAAGTTAAAATATACAAAGACACAAAGCAATGAAAATAATTCTATAGAAATATCCATATTTATGTAAATCTATAGAAAAATTTCTAGAAGATAGACATTACACTGATGGGAAAAGGAAAAGGTATTAGCTCAGTGATCAAAGGTCCTTTAGTTTAATACGTAATGTTTGGAATCTTTACAATGATAATTTTTCATGGATTGCTCGTTTAATTAATAATAAATATTTAAACTGTAAAATAAGAGCAAGCTATGGTTGGTAAAGACAGTAAAAATCATTGATCTAGCTACTTTATTTTACAACTGAAGAAAATTGAGACTTAGAGTTGCTAAGCAATTTGTTCAAAGCCTTACAGGTATTTAATAGTAGAGCCAGAACTATAGAACATTTGTGTAATAAGAAAACATAGGCTTAAAAAAAAGAAAACATTGGCTTTGAGTCAAGAAGTCTGGATCCGGGTTCTAACTCTACATATTAGATAGATATATGATCTTGGGAAGCACACTTAATATGACTCTCAGTTTCCTCGTCTATACGTCGAGGGTTGTTTACTCAGGATTTGTTCGGTTGCAAGGAACAGAAACCCAACTTAAACTACCTGAGACAGAAGGGAAATACACCGCCTTAAAAATACCATCCTAGATCAGACCTCGGGCATCACTGCATTCAGGCACGCAAATAATGCCCTCAAGACCATTTGTATCCTTCTCTAGACATCGCTATTCATGTGTTCATTTGTTCCCTCCCACACAGAACTGTGTGGCTATGGTAGGGTTGTGGGTACCTTGCAGCCCTCTGTGTACTAGGGAGGGATTGCCACAAAGAAAGTTACCATAATGAAAAATTTGGGAAGAAACTGGAACGAGTATAAACAAAAAAGATCAATTGTCTAACCACCTTTTAGTATTGATAAAAGGGGCAGGCAAGAGAATTTAAGAGATGGTATTGCATGCACTGTACATCACTGTGCAAACAAGAAAAGTTATCAAACCATGTGTCTAAACTCCTAGCACAATGGTCCTCTTTCTCAGCATATGTCATATGTTCTCTACTTTGCCAATGTTCCGTAATAGCCACTGTATTTCTATTAAAATAGTTAGACCACGTCCACTACAAAAATGTTCCTACTTCAAAGCTTTGGAAGTAGAGTAGTGAAGACGAGGCATAGACACACTACTATATATAAAATAGGTAACAAGGACCCACTGTGTAGCACAGGGAAGTATATTCAATATTGCATAATAACCTATATGTGAAAAGAATCTGAAAAGGAATGTATATATGTATGCATATAACTGATTCACTTTGTTGTACATCTGAAACTATACTTCAGTAAAATTTTTAAAAAGTTAAAACTGAGTTTGAAAACTACTTGCCAACTCATTTGAAATAGCAATAAAAATACTTTTTCTGATTAATATAAAGAGCACAGTTTTAAATGAAAAAAAAATTCCAAAACAAAACAAAAAAATTAGTGACAAGAGTGGCATTGTTTTTATATTTTTGTAAACCTCTTTAGTATTCAGCTTAATAAAAGACAGCTGGGTTCAAAAAAAAAAGGACTGCAAATTTAGTAGATATTAGTAACAACATTGAGAGAAGTTACCAGACCGGAGTTTTGTTTCAAAAATAATGACATGGAGGAAAATATCCTTAAAGCTCTACCTTCTCCTGACTTTGCTGCTCCTGTGATTAGAGAGGCCGTCTTCTCTACAGTCCCACTCCAGTGTCACCATACCTTCCACTACCTGGAGGAAATGTCATGGACAGTTATCAGCACATGCAGTAAACATAAATGTCTTGAAACTCCTCCAAGAAGAAAGCCCCTGAAAACCTAGGAGCCTTCCTTTTCCTCTTTCCACATGTGCACTAAACACTCGCAAAGTTTTGAGGCATTCATCTGTATTTTCCAAGTCATTTCTTTCTCACTCCTCATTTCATTCCTCTCTCTACACTTTGAGGCAACACAAGGAAGAAGATAGAGCCCTAAACTGAAGTCTCTCAATAGCTTCAACAACTCTTAAAGGTTTCGGACACTATCGCTTTCTTCAGGCACATTCAAGCATTTTAAAGTGTTAGTGCCACTAGCACTTAGGATAGCAAGTTGAAACTCTGACAACAAATTGAAGACAACTCCAAAGAAAGCAACCAGGATGACAGAAAGTCATCTGACCTGGCATCAGCTACCATCACTAGAGAAGACAGAATTATTACAAGAGAATATTGTAGGTAAAAAGAATAAAACATTTCTAGGAGGAAAAGCTTGGCAGGAACTGGGGAAATTTAGGCTAGAGAAGAGAAGCCTGGAGTGTGGAAGTGGGGAGATGCTGAGGAGCACAGAAAGGATGGCATGTGAGCTGTTTCCAAGGGCATTAAGGGGAAGAGGACCTAAAGTTGTTTATGATTGCCCCCAAGGAGCCTAGATCTAGGTGACAGCTTCAATACACACATTTTGGAAATAGAAGTTGAACGAAGAGAAATTATAAAAACCCAATATGTGGATTTCAAAATAAACTGTCTTGTCTTAATTTGGAGTCAGGGGATTGGGGTGGGGAGAAGGTGTGGTAAGTCCTTTGAAAGCAGCTTGAATAGGAAACAGCTTAACGATGATAATTACGATGCCTCACAGACACCACACTGTACAGTTTCCTGCGTATTCATATATATCTTCTCATTCAGCCTACAGCCAAAGAGTTACATTGTAAATATCATTTAACAGTAAATGTAATTGCTGCACAAATCTGCTTTTATTAAGCAATCCATAACAGCAATTCAGTTATTTTCTTTCACTGCTCCATTAATCCTCATTTCGCCATCAGGAGAGCAAACAGGTAAGCTTTTTCTAGGCATTGCCAAATCTTAAGTGAGCATCTCTGTCCTTGGGAATAGGTGTATCATAAAAGCACCTGTAGAAATTTAACAGCTTTAGAAAACTGTAGGAGAAATAAAATCCGAAAGAGAGATAAGATGAAGTCTAATACTGAGGAGCATGTGATAAACAAGCCAAATCAATAATCCTCATTGATCAATGAGAAAGGGCAAATGCCAATTTAAAATGCAGAAGGAAAAGCTGCTTTTAGAATGGCTTTTAAATGTATTTTACTTCATTAATATGTTCATGATATCAAAAAAGCCATGGACTATATATGACATCCAATGAGAAGCCAAGAACAATGTATCAAAAAGGTATTTTTGTGGAAAGAAAAATCTCATATTACTCACACTCTCAAGGCAACTTTCCCCAAACTTTTGATTCTACTGACTTATACAGAATTGACCTGGATAACAGTAACGTTTCATGTGAAATCCAAATAAGTCTGCAAGATTCCAACTTAGAATCTCATGCTAGATTTCACAGTATCAAATGCAGATATTATTCTTAAGTGTATTCTTTATAGGCAAAAATAAGAATGAATATAAAAACTTCCTGGTGTCAATAAAATGCTTAAAGCTTATGACCTTATATATCTGCAAGTCCGTTTTCTGGCTTTATTCATCTCAACATATATTTGTTGAATTCTAAGGAGATACTAAAGGAGTTGAGTTCTCTTGAAATACAGAGGATTAAGGATCCAGCACTATCACCGCACAGGCTTGAGTCGCTGCTGTGGCTCAGGTTTGACCTCTGGCCCAGGAACTTAGGCATGCCATGGTACAGGCATGGCCAAAGGAAAAAGAGAGAGAGAGGCTAACGAAGTGGCCTTGTCCTTAGTATCAAATATCATACAGATGAAGAATTCATGTGTCCATCCCTTGAGTACTAGTGTAATATGAAATTGGCACATACTGATAAATGGTCAGTTTCATAAGAGATAAAATGAATTTATGTCTGTCAAATGTTCCATGAAGATAAAGTCAAATTATAAACCAGTAACTGAAAAGATAAGTTAATGAAGAAGCTGTCAAGACAGATTGTGCTAAGAAATATATAATATCACATTAGCAAAGAAAAATCATATGCTGATGTTAAAGTGAAGTATGGACACTTTCATATTTTAGCATTGATATCTCACCTACTGGGGTAAATCAACTGGCTGACTTTCTTAAAAAGTTACATCAACCATACAATTGTTAGATTTGGAATATTTAAGAAGACAGATGGCACACAATTACTGGAATCTCTATTACACACATTTCCAAAATATAAAATAGAATCCTCTTTGCTTTCAGTCATGGATCGTTTGTCTAACGAGGATCATCATTAAAGATGGACGCTTGTCATATTACATGCACTACGCAAGAGAACCAAAAGAATACTTGGACAATCCAGGGTTAGAGATTCTGAAACAGAAACCTAAGATATAACTCCTGACAGTTACTCAAAAGTATATCTTGTCATTTAAGCCTTATTTGATTTTTCTGGATGTTACTTTATTACTCTTAGTAACCATTATACCCATTTCGCTTAAATGAGAGACAGTTGAGCATAGTGCTTATGAGAATCGGCTTTGGAATGGACAATCTTAGGTTCCAATCCAGACTCAGGTATCCATCATCCATGCTACCTTTGGAAAAACACTAGGTCTCAGAGCCTCAATTTCTTTATTTTTGTTTTCTGGATATTTTGTAGTTAATGTGTCCCTTAATTCCTCTCTTGCTACCTTAGATTTTGAATTGAATATTTTCCATAATGGTATGCTTAGATACCCTTCTAGTTATCTTCTGTGAACCTACTGCTGGTTTTTGCTTTGTGGTTACCATGTGGCTTAACTACATCGTCCTATATATAACAATCTATTTTGCACTGATTGCAATTTAATTTGGATTGCAAATTACCCACCTACTTCCAAGTTTTTAATGTTACGATTTTTATACCTTCTTATATTGCGTACCTGTATCCACTTGGAAATTATTGTAGCTATAGCTATTTTAATACTGCTGCCCCTTAACATTTACGCTAAAGTAGTTAACATGCCACCATATTGCAGTTTGAGAATATACTGAATCTGACTATATGTTTACTTTTACCAGGGTACTGTGTATTTTCCTATGTTTTCATGTTAATATTTAGCATAGTTTTCATTTCAGCTTGAAGAATCCTTTCAGCAATTTTTGTAAGGCCAAGTCTTATGGTGATAAACTCACTCACGTTTGTTTGTGTGGGAAACAATCTCTTCTTCACTTCTGAAGGACAACTTTTCTAGGTAAAGTATTCTTGGGTGACAGTTTCTTGCTTACAATACTTTCAATATATCATTCTACCTCTCCTGGCCTGCAAGATCTCTCCTTTCAAAGCCACTTATAGAACTTCCCTTGTATTAGAGAAATTTTTTTCACCGCTGCTTGGCAGCGGGCGGCCATCCTGAGCCTCCCACAGGGCTCCATCCTGAGTTCCCTCAGGACTCACCTCGAGGGGTGACTGTAGCGGCTTGATGGTTGCAACAGCCTTTGTTTACTGATATGGCAAGCAACATTTTTCATTCAAGTCAGAAAGGTTACATACTCTGTGTTTCAAATTATATGACATTTTGAGCAAGGCAAAATTATAGGGACAGTAAAAAAAAAAAAAAAACCTGTGGTTGCCAGAAGTTTGTCAGGGGCAAAAGGGAAAAAGGTTTAATGACTGAAGCACAGGTTTGTTTTTGTTTAAGAGTGATGAATATATTCTGCATGATACTGTATTTATGGATATATGACATAAATACATTTGTGAAAACCCATAAAATAGCACAGTACTAACATGTACATTAATGTATGCAAATTTTTTAAAATTCTTTATGAAACTGAGGGATCCTAGGATGGAATGATGCAGACAGTGGCAAAAATAAAAATCATCTAAATGCATTGCATGAGTATAAAACAACTTCACGGAATGGAATGGGAAAAAAGATACTGACCAAAGTAACTGGAAATCAGTGGATACTGTACTGACTAAAGGCAAAAGGAACTGTACATGGAAGTGCTGTACTTTAGTTGGTGAAGTCATTTCCCATGGGGGTACAGGTTAATAGTTGTGAAACCACCAAACGTGTATACTAGAAATGAACAATTTTAGTAAATGAAATGTGGGATCTTGGATGGGCTCCTGGAAAAGAGAAAAGGAACAAAGTAACAAAAAAAACCTGAATAAAGTATAGCCTGTAGTTAATGATAATGTATCAACATTGGCTCATTAATTGTGAATACTGTGCCATACTATGAACAAAGAATGTCACCTGTCATTCCAGTAAACAACAAATGTTGCCAGCCATCAAGTTAGCTAGAGCAGTCCCCCTCCCTGGTGTGCCCCGAGGAGAATTCAGGTTGGAGGAAAAGGGGATACTGGTCAAAGACAGCTAATGTGCATATCAAAGGAATGACTTCAAGAAGGCCAGACTCTAATATCTTCTCATATGTAGAAAAGCACTAAAATCATTAATATCAGATGTCTGTTTTTGTGATTAGCTGTAATCTTTTGACGTTTGATTACATGGTTTTGTTTTTCACCTCCTACATATCCTGGCTCTTTCCTTACCTCTTTGGAACACTTCCTCAGAGTGATCTGAGAGGCTGTGTCCTGGGCCTAAAGCCTCAGTAAGTCCACTAAATGAAACATAATTCTCAACTTTTACATTGTGCATTTTTTTCAGTGGACAATACTAATGTCAAATGTTAATAACAGGAAATGAAACTGGTTGTGTGGAACATAAAAACTCAGTTATATCTTCACAGGCTTTCTTTTTATCCAAAATGATTCTAAAATTAAAAATCTATACAAGGTTTAGCCCAGACAACTGAATCAGAGTTTTCAGAGTGGGAACAGGGAATCTGCATGTTGGCAATTGCTCCCAGGGGAGTTTTAAGGAGACTGAAATTTGAGAATCACTGTTCACAATTTATACATAACTCCCAAAAATGATGCTAACAACTGTAAATGTAAAAATCCTACCATTTTTGAGAAGGAATTACTTCCACTAAGAGAAAAAGGGGAGAACTGGCTAGGATACCATTTCTGCAGGCAAGGCAATTTCATATGCCAAGAAGTCAGAAGTTTAAGCCAAAACTGTGGTACAGGACAAGAAGTCTAGAAGCGTGGTGTCCAGAGAGCAGAAAGTACAGTGTGCACTAGAGCAAAGATGGTCTATCAGACTCCATCCTTGTGGAACTGTGGGTTGAGCCTTTGACAGTTGACTTTTCATTTTGTAACGCAAATGCTTGATTTAAACCTTGATTGCTGAGGCATCCATCCATGTCAAAGAAACATCTCTTTCAAAGATAGCCATTTCAAATAAACACATTGCCCATTGCCAACCACAAGACCAGAGAAAGAGGCAGGATGCCCTCACCCCTTAATATACCCTCCCACCCTCCATGAAACTCCTTTGTTTTAGTGATCTTGGTCGATTTAGATAATTGACCATTTGGGCCTCTTGTTTTTTTCTCTTCCCATGCTTTAAACTTTCACTCTTACATTTTTAATTCACCAATAAAGAGTGAGTGCTCATCGTCAACCCCAATATAAGTGGAATCCTAGGTCCACACTTTTTCTCTCTCTCTACTCCTGACCTTGCTATGTGGCCCCCAGGTGTGCCATGTAATTTCCAGGACATTTTTTTTCTTTTTTCAGTTTCCTATGAATTATAATAATTATCCTGCAATAATAATAAAAACCACAAGGGCCAGTCCAGCAATAACACTGGCTAACTACAGGCTGGGACCAGCACACAAGTGCACCACATCTTCAGGGCAGGGCTATCACAGCATAAACCAGAAATTCTAAATCTGAAATTGTTACCAGATACAAGTTTGTGTGTCTAACACACAATGAGGCCAAATAAACCAAAACATCAGAGTTTAGAGCAGAGAAAGGGTTTTTACAAGGCCAAGCAAGGATAACATGTGGCTCAAAACCCCGAAGCTCTCAATGGTTTGGGGGGAGAAATTTTTATAGGCAAAATTTGGGGTGAGGCTGTAGGGCATGTGGCTTTCTTCTGATTGGTTGTTGGTAAGGTAATGGGCAGTGCTCCAAGAATCTTGTGCTCAGCCTGAGATTACCATCCTCCACCTGAGTGGGAGCCTTAGTTTCCACAGAAGAACTCAAAGATACTATGTCTATTCCTTGAGGAGGAACATGGACCCTGCCCCAAGGCTGCACTTCCGGTTCTTCATCTCGCCCTTTGTTTCTGCATCCCCTCCTTTCCCTGATTAGTAACTGCTGGAACCCACCCTTTGGAACTCAGGGAAGGCCTTGGAGTCTGAATGATGCCTATTTCCTTAGAACAAGAAATGGGGACCAGGAAAGGCTTTTGTGCCCAGGAGGGCCCCACAGGAACCTGCTTGGTTTCAGAATCTACAAATATACTTCAAGAGAATCATTAAAAACTTGAAAATTTCTGCAAATTTAATGTTTGTGTCTATATATTCATTTTATTTAAGGAAAAAGTCCTTACATTTCTATAGATCCTCAAAGAATTCCGTTACCTACATGACAGTTAAGAACCACGGGTTTATTGTGTATCCTGACTAGTGCAACCAAGACAGTGTAATGATCTTAGGTCAACAGTAGGGTGCATGCTCCTGCTATGTACCTTCTACCTTCATGAAAATTCTAGGTAATATTTGGGACCATCAAATCCATACCAGGCATTCCTTTGCCATTACAGTTATTTACAATTCATATTACAGAAATAAAAATAGATCAGCCCAGAATAAATTAACTGTCAAAAATGTTCACTAAAAATGCAATATGCTCTTTGATTATGAAAAACAATTTAGTGTTTTCATTGATTTGCTTGGTCCTTATAAGCATAATGAACCTCAACTTCCTATAAAGATAATGTAAGTGATTATGAGGTTCTCGGATTTGTTTTGCACTTTTAAAGCTAGGCAATGGATACCACAGATGCTGACGGGAATGTAAATCGACAAACCCTTTAAAAAGCAATTTGACAGTGTGAATCAAGAATCTGAAAAAAAAAAAATGGCTTTCTCTGCTGGGAATCTATCCTAAGAGCTGGATATGTTTATCACCAAATTATTGGCTACTATTTAAAAAAGAAAACAGCAAAAATAAAAGAAATAACTTCACTTAACAGGAGAGTATTTACAGAAACTGATAAATCCACTTGATGGAAACATACGCAGTCATTAAAATCTTTAAAAAGCATTTATGAGCATTAAGAAAAGGAAAAGGAAGGTACAAATTTATATATAATACATCACTATAATTATGTGAGAATTATATGTAATAAAAAAGACTGGAAGGATATATACCATGAATATTTATAGGAGCTGTCTTTTTAGTTTTTTGTATTTTCCAAAATATTCTAGAGTCAGCATGTAATTGTGGCTAGAGTTTAAGGAGACTGCGTGTCCGATTAACTGCCTTCCACCGATGGGGCCACCACCACAACAATAATGGAGAGCCTAAGAGCTTACCAGAAGATATGACTGATTAAGTATGTTAGTTATATTGCTGACTGCATAAAATTTTTATGGACAAAACACCACTGAACCCCTTTTATACTATGGGAATAATACTGAGAATAGTATTGGTGTGATTGGTAGTTGCATTTTACTCTTATTGGTCCTGAGTCTCAACTGGTATAGCATTCTGTCAAGCAGGCTAACAGATTCTGCTAATAAGGAGACAGTGGGGCCAGATAGGTGGAGTTAGTTTATTACTTACCCAGAGAGCAAAACTGACACCAACATGGTGCCAGCTTCATGCATCACTTGACTCACAGGACAACACCAAGTCAAAGACAACCAGATGAAAGACAACTAAGCAGTGTGTGGTTCAGATGCTGAAGAGCCCATCTAGATATCAGCTGAGTAGTTTTACAGTCTGCAGCCGTGCTTTAAGAAGGGCATGTGGCGGAAAGTCCCATGCCTCAACAGAACCCGGGAAGCAGAAGAAACTGCTTCCTGGCAGCCTCTTGCCATATAGGGAATCAAATGAGAAATGCCTTGTGACAGCTCCTCAGAAGGCTGCCATTTCTGCCATGCTCCCGGGAGGTTTACAAGGCATTTCACCAAGGCTTTGGCCATTCTGTGTTTGAATCTTGCTTCTGTGGCCTGTGTGGAGCTGTGCAAGGTTGTCAGAATACCAGCATGGAGCTGCTGCCCTCCCTATTTGTTCTATCTTCTTTCACTCTTAAAAGTGGCCTGGTTTGGACATTATGCTTTATAATCATCATACATACTCAAAGAGGATAACCATCTACCTCTTTTCAACAACACACAAAACACTGCACACATAGAAGGCTTATTTATGGGTAGGGAGTAAGAATAAATGAAGGAGCAAAAGGCCATCTTATTTGTTAATGTGGTTTTCAGAACTTAACAAAAATTGATGTGAGGGATAGATGGGTCTGAGGCCGAGCAACTAGAATCTGTCCGCTGTGGGCAGATACTTCAAGATAAAGGTTATGGCAGAAGCAAGGAGGAGCTGTGTCCTGCCTGGATAAAAGATAGAGACCACCTATCTCTCATTCTTGAGGTCAAGGAGACCTCTGGAATGACATATGTACAGAAAGGTTCCTCAGGGGACAGAGAAAGGAGGGCCACCAGACCACAGTGCATCCTGTCAACCTCGCAGAGATGCTCACGCGTGAATCCACCCTGGCTAAAAGCTGTGTGCTTGCACACAGGGGAGGGCCCTGAGTGAGGCCAAATGTGGACTTGATGCCATAAGAAGCAAGATGATTGGCTGGAGGAAACCTAGAAGAATTGCAGCATATAGGTAATTTAAGTGCTCCCAAAGCACACAGCTCTCACTCTCTGACTCTGTCTGTCTGTCTGTCTGCCTCTCCTTCTCAGGCCACCTGTGCTTTTTCCACACATATTTTCTCTCTTAATAAACACTTTACTTACACTTGACTTGCCTCACTATTCTCAGTTTCTTTGCCGAATTTTTTCTCCAAAGAGACAAGGACTAGTGCCTTACATCAAGCCTGCTGACCCTTGTGCTCTAGTGGTTAGGGTCCAGCACTCTCACCTCACCACCACCTGAGAACCAAATAATTTATATACAATAATAGATGGACAAAGTTAGCTAAGCAAAGCAAAAAAATGAGAGGATCCTATATTAGCGTATATAATAAAGCCACAGTAATCAAACAGTTTAACACTGATAAAGGATTAGGTAGACAAATAATTGGAACAGAATGGAGAAGTCAAGAGACAGAGCTATGTTTCTGTGTTTACATAGAACACACGCATATGAAATTGGCAGAACAAATAGTGGCAGAATGATGGATTCCTTAAATAAATGTTGAAACAATTTGCTAAATGTTTGAAAAGAGAGAGATTAGGTTCCCTGCCTCACAACAAATATCAAAATAAATTTCAAGAAGATTAAAGAGATAAATGTAAAAAGAAAAATGATAAAAGAACTATAAAAGATAGGTTGATTAAATACTTATTAGTCTGATTCGGCATGGTCTTCCAACCTATGAAACAAAGGCAATATCATAAAGGGAAAAAAATCTGAAAGATTCAGTTCTGTAAATATGAAAAAAGTATGTCAAAATAATAATAACTCCCACTTCACAGCATTATTATTCCCATTTTTCAGATGAGAGAACTGAGACTCAGAAAACTTAAATTACTCCAACCATAGTACCACAGCACCAATTTGAGGCACAGTAATGTGTCCCTGGCTAAACAGTATATCCTACTTTGTCCACAGGTACACAGATCATATCTCCTCCCCAAATTCCCAAGTGTCTAAATTCACACTTCCCCTACAACTCTGTAAGTGAGCTTAGTTAATGACTATAGGTGATTGCAGTCTTAATTAAAATTCCATGAAGGTTTGTTACAGCCAAGATGCTTCTCATAGAGAATCTACAGCAAAAAGAAGTAATAGATATACATAGTTTTTGTTGTTGGCCTAAAGATGTGTTATGACCTAAGCAAACGATTATTTATAGTCTTGATCTTACTGATCTTACTCATGTAGGTCACTGCTACTAATTACAAGGAGAAAAATTAGCAGCAAAGAAATTACCCAGAACATTCTGGGAGGAAAGTTTACCTTTGTCAAATTGAAGCACATTATCTGATATTACTCTTTTGCAAAAATGAATAACTCAATCTCAAAGCAAAAGATTATGGCCTTCAAGATATGACTAGGTTAAATTAAGGTGTTATTAACAAAACGCTTTCTTCTAAGCAGTGAAACCTGAGCAAATTGGGGACAAATGTGTAGAATATTACAATGTTGTCTAACTAGAAAGAGACATTTGCAAGTGCAGGCTGTCTTCTTCATAAATTACCATGTCAGATGGCTTTTGAAAAGATTTAGGGGTCCAGGTTCTTGGGACTGAAATGGCTCTGTCTTCAAGACACTTGGAAACAACGAAAAAAACAAGAGTTCCCTTTGTGGATCAGTGTATTAAGGACACAACCTTGTCTCTGTGAGAATGCAGGTTCAATCCCTGGCCTCACTCAGTGGGTTAAAGGTCTGGTATTGCCACAAGCTGCCGCATACGTTGTAGATGTGGTTCAGATCCAGTGTTGCCTTGGCTGTGGCTGCAGCTCTGATTTAATCCCTGGCCTGGGAACTTCCATATGCCTCAGGTGTAGCCATAAAAAGAAAACAAAAATAAGTTTACAAGTTAGACGGCCCTTAAAGACCAGCTGACACAACTCTATTTTGAAGATAGAGATACTAAGGTCAAGGTTTTGAAAACCAGTAAGACAAAGATCAACACAACATTACAACATTTTCAAAGAATATGAATAAGAAATTCCTCTCAAAATAAATAATAATGGAAAATAAACAAAGAAGATCTATAAACTCCCAAGCATCCAAGTCATCTGAATTAAAATAAAAGATAATATTTAATATTTATTGAGCATTTTCTACCTGCTAGGCACGAATTGCTCATTTAAGCCTCACAGTAGCCTATGAAATAGGTACTATTTTCATCTACATTTATAATGATTCTTGAGGTTGGCCTACACGGCCTATGGGGAGACATGCAAGGTTGTCAGGGTCCAGCATGGAGCTGCTTCCTGCCAAAATTGCCCTGCCTCTGTTCACTCTAAAAAGTGCCCTGGTTTGGATGTTCACTAGCCTCCTCTTAGCAGCCTCTAAATGTAGGAGGTGTCCTATGGTTTTAAATATCTTCACGTCTCAAATGTCACCCCTCAGACAGAACTTTCCTGAACAGCCGATATAAATCACGTCATCCTGTTATGGTTTATCAAAGCACCGCATCCATTTTTTCATAGCATTAACCACATCCTACAATTAGTCATTTGTTTAATTATTTGTTATCTGTGCTCTGTTCCTCACAGTATGGTGAGCTCTTTCACAGGATAGAAAAAATCTCAGTTGTCTCACATAGCACCTATCACACACAGTGTGACCAAAAAATAGCAGGCTAAAGTAACTTTCCTCA
This sequence comes from Catagonus wagneri, assembly GCA_004024745.2. Taxonomy (NCBI): domain Eukaryota; kingdom Metazoa; phylum Chordata; class Mammalia; order Artiodactyla; family Tayassuidae; genus Catagonus; species Catagonus wagneri. The sequence continues at coordinate 2,489,285 of PVHT020000017.1, read as the reverse complement.
GATTTCAGTGCCTCCGTCCTATTCAGTATGTCATGGATGGACAACAGGAGTTTGCATTTTAAAAAGGTATGCATCCCAGTGATTCCGATGCAGATACTTGGAGAAACACAGGTACGAGATTGAACTTTTAAGTGAATACCTCTATACTCATTCTGAATTTATTGAGGGTCTACAATCTACCAGACTTCAGGCTAGGTACTAAGCCAAAGAATAATTAAATAATCCTCATGAAGTCTGGAAGAAAGAAAATAAGCCTTATTAATACAAAACAAAGAAAATACCTTATATCACATAAAACCGATAGACAATTAGATAAAGTTAACAGCCCAGAAGGACACAGAAAAGTTTTTTTTTTGTAAGACTTTGATTTTACTGGTAACATGATGTCTAGCTGAAAAGTGAAAAAACAACTTTCATATTTATATTTCACAGCGGGTTTCATGATCTTTCCTAAGTAACGATTATGTCTTGGGAGGCTTTATTTGGACACTGGGCAATTATAATACCACATGTACTTCAAAATAAATGCTTTCAAACGCTACAGGATGCAGAAAAATCATGTTGATAAAAAGCAGCTTTTAAAATGTCCTGTTTCAGCAGGCGATATCTTAATGCCTTACCCTTTAGAATGCCCCTTCTTATTTCCTTATTCATTGGAGAGTGCAATTTTCATACATGTGATGTTCAAGGTCCTTTTTCAGGTAAGAAAAACTCAAGAAACTGTAATATTTATACCAAAATCAAAGCCATTAAAACAAGTGGATTTTCTAACATAAAAACTTTAAGGCATCACAGTCAGAAGTAAACAATTATGGGACTTGACTTTTATCCATGGTTCTCAACATCTTCTTCCATTGAATTCTAAATAATATTGAGGGATTTTTTGAAATTTCTTATAACTTACCTTCCAGGTGGTGCTATTTAGTTAAAAATGATAAAATTTTGTCATTCATTCACTTATTCAATAAATATGCACAGCCTTGTCTTAGGAGCTAGGCATACAATAGCAAACAAAACAGACAGAAATCCATGCCCTCGTGGAGTTTCCCTTCAAGTGGGTGGCTAGTAGGTACAGTGAGGAAAGTGCAATTTAAGTGCTATGGAGGGAAGTAAGGAAGGTGAACAGTGATCACAGGTAGTGGCATTCAAATTGTAAAAAGGACAGTCAGGGAAGGCATTACTAGGAAGGTGACATTTGAGCAGATTTTTGAAAGAGGTTAGGGAGAGAGACACATAGATGTCTGGGCAAAGTCCATTGCAGGCAAAAAGAAGCAGATGCAAATATATCCTGGTGGGAGTATGTCTGGCAAATTCAAGGAAAAGCAAAGAGGTCAGTGCAAGTGAGTATAGTGAGTAAAGGGGGGAGTCATAGGAGAAGTTAGGGAGCTGAGCAGGAGTAGGATTGTGAGGACCTTATGGGAAAACTTTTACCAGGGCTGAGAGAGCCATCACTGGTTTTCAGAAGAGAAGTAACATACCGCTTTCTAAATATTATTGTGGCTGCTGTGTGGAGAACAGAGTATAGACAGTTAAATGTGGAAGCAGGGGAGTTCCCATCGTGGCTCAGCGGAATGAATCCGACTAGGAACCATGAGGTTGCGGGTTCAATCCCTGGCCTCACTCAGTGGGTTAAGAATCTGGCGTTGCCGTGAGTTGTGGTGTAGGTTGCAGACACGGCTCGGATCCTGCGTTGCTGTGGCTGTGGTGTAGGCCAGCAGCTGCAACTCTGATTAGACCCCTAGTTGGGGAACCTCCACATGCTGCGGGTGCAGCCCTAAAAAAAAAAAAAAAATGTGGAAGCAGGAAGTCAGGTTAAGAAGATATTGCTATTGGAAGTTCCCTTGTGGCACAGTGGGTTAAGGATCCAGCATTGCCGCAGCTGTGCCACAGGTTGCAACCATGGCATGGGTTCTATCCCTGGCCTGTGAACTTCCACATGCCATGGATATGGCTGGGGGAAAAAAAAACTGATATTGCTATAATCTAGGCAGAAACTGTATCTTGGACCAGAGTGGTAGTAATGGGAGTGATAAATAATAGATGCATAGAGGGTTTAAGAATTGATCCCTGGAAGTTTAGAATTGGGAAAGTGGAGGAAGAGGGTAATCAAAGGACAATGAGAAGGCGAAAGCAGGAAAATCAAGATATCGTAATATCCATGAAACAAAGTAAAGATACTGGATCAAGGAAGAAGAAGTGATTAATCATATTAAATACTGCGTATAAGTCAAGTTACACGAATACTGAGAAGGGACTTTAAGATTTCACAACATTGATGTAATTGGTAACTGCATTAGTCTGCTAGGGCCACCATAACACAATACCACAGGCTGAGTGGCTTAGGCAACAGGGATTTATTTGCTCACAGTTCTGTATGGTACAGTCCAAGATCAAGGTGCTTGCAGGTTGGGTTTCTTCTGAGTACCCTCTCCTTGGCTTGCAGACCTTGCCATGTCCTCACATGGCCTTTTTTCTGTAAGCACATTCTCCTGGTGTCTCTCTCTCTATCCTAGTCTCCTTTTCTTACAAGAACACCAGCCCCACTGGACTGGGGCCTACCCAATGACCTCATTTTAATTTGCTGACCTCTGTAAAGACTCTATCCCCAAATAAGGTCACATTCTGAAGTACTAGGGTTTGGGACTTCAACATATAATTTGGGGAGACACAATTCAGTCCACAAGGGCAACCTTTATAAAAACAATTGTGTAGAGAGTGGTAAGATTGAAAGCCTTAAGAACAAGTTGGAGAATAATCAAAGACAGCAACTGTAGACTATTCTTTCATAAAGAGCTCTTGTCATAAAAAGGAAGGAGAAATGGAGCAGCAGCCAGAAGGGAAAATGAAACAAGAAAGCTATTTTGTTTTGTTTCATTAGAATGAGAGAAACATTAGTTGGTTATATTTCTGAGAAATATCCAGGAGTTCCCACTGTGGTGCAGTGAGCTAAGAATGTGACCACGGCGTCTCAGGTCACTGCAGAGACAGGGGTTCAATCCCTGGTCTATGCACTAGGTTAAAGGATCCAGCATTGCTGCAGCTGGATTCAGTCCCTGGCCCAGGAACTCTCATATGCCATGGAGGAAGCTGTTAAAAAGAAGAAGAAAGAAAAGATCCAGGGGAAAAAAAATGATACAGAAAGAAGAAAATTGCAAGAGGGATATCCTGGAGTTGGTGAGCAAGGACGACATTACGTGCAACGGCTTCAACTGGGAGTACAGACTTCATATGAGATAACAGGAACAAAGGTGATTGGATTGTATGGGCACAGAAGCTGGTTGGAGGGACAAAGTGGTGATACTAGCTTGAGAAAATTTTCTTTTGATTATTGCTATTTTCTCAGTTAAACAAGAAGTAAGTGAAGAGAGTGGATGTTTCATTTTGAAAAGGGAGAAGGCACAAAGTAGTCATCGAGAGTGCCAATAGAATTGGCAAATATAGCTTAATTGCCAGGCAACTTTAAGGATCCACTTGAGGCTGGTGATCTTGAATTTAAACTAAGACCACTTAGCACGATTGCATGAGTTTCTCCAACCATGTTTGATTTAACCAGGCTTGGGATTTTGCCAAATGAGTATGATTAACATGAGAGAGGCAAGAGAGTTGAAGGTAATAATGGAGTGTAGACACTAAGCTCAATGTAGATGGATGAGAGGATATGTTCATGGCAGTGGTGGAGTGGGGGTGGGGGAGAGAGCTGATATAGAACAATTAGCAGAGTCACTATACTGGAGTTCCCAGTGGGGTGAAATAAACGCTGTTATCACGGTATCAGAAAGTGTGAGCTGGTGGTCAAGTGGGATGCCTGACACTGATGTTATGGAGGGGTTGCAATTATTGATAATAAAAAGTTAAGATGTGGCCATGGGAATAAGTATCAGACTTGGTAAAAACAATAAAACTAAAGAACAGGTCATGGAACTGAGAGGCCAGAGTGTTGGAAAACTCGCATACATGAATACTGAAATCACCAAGAATTAAAACAGGAATGATATTGACAAGAGTGATAGTGTACCATGAGGTAAAATGACTGCAGAGTAGTAAACTAGAAGTCAACAGATGACTGTAATACAGAGGAGTGTATTAGCCAGTGTTCTCTTGAATAACAAAACCAATAGGATTTAAAGAGATTCATTATAAGGAGCACATGATTATGGAGGCTGACAAGTCCCAAGACCTATCATCAGCAAGCTGGAGACCCAGGACAGCTATTGTCTAGTTCCAGTCTAGGTTTGGAGGCCTGAGAACCAGGAGATCTGACGGTATAATTTTCAGTGCAAGTACAAAGGCAGGAAAAAAAAAAAACAATGTCCCAGGTGAAAGGCAGTTATGTAGAAGGAATTCCATCCTATTTGAAGAAAGTCAGCTTTTTTGTTCTATTCATACCTTCAACTGATTAGATGAGACCCACCCACATTAGGGACAGCAATCCACTTCACTCAGTCAATCAATTTTAATGTTAAACTCATCTACCAGCACCTTTATAGACACAGCTAGATTAATGTTTGAGCAAATATCTGGGCATTCTTGGGTGCATTCAAGTCAATATGTATTATTAACCATCACAAGGGATAACAGGAGATATATAATTACATTAATCCAAGCTGGGAGGAGGAGGAAGAGACAATAGTCTGTCATCAGCAAGTAGGAGAAATAAAATACCTATCCTGGAGTTCCCATTGTGGTTCAGCGAGTTAAGGACCCGACATAGTGTCCGTGAGGATACAGGTTTGATCCCTGGTCTCACTCAGTGGGTTAAGGATCCAGCACTGCCACAAGCTGCAGCATAGGTCGCAGATGAAACATGGATCTAGTGTTGCTGTGGCATAGGCCTGCAGCTGCAACTCAGATTTGATCCCTGGACAGGGAACTTCTGTATGCTGCAGGTGCAGCCATAAAAAGGGAAAAAAAGAAAAAATAAAAAAATACCTATCCTAACTCCAGGATCAATAGTAATTGGGGTATGTCAGAGAAAAGAAATCCATCATTTAAAAAGGCCACAGTTAGAGTTATTAGGGTAGAGCCAGATTTCAGATTGAATAAGTAGGCAAGGAAATATTAAAATAAATTACTAAATATAAATAAGATTTTACAAAATACTGACTCTGATTTCAAGAGTTGAAAAACAGGGTTAAAAAAAAGATGTACAAGAGACCTGGGATACCTGTGAACCTGAAATACAGAAAAGGACAAGACAGAATTAGTCCTAATGGCTCCAAATCAAAGTATTGGTGGAGGGACTCTGTGTCCTTATAAGACTGAGGCTGAGGCAGATCTTACAGACAGAAGAGGAGGAGGCAGTGTGACTGTAGAGGCAGCAATCAGAGTGACACAAGCCACTATAAGCTGGAAAGAAAAGAAAACAGACTCTCTCTTTGAGCCTCCAATGGCAGTACAGCCCTGTATACACCTTAATTACAGACTTTTGGACTCAAAAACTATGAGGGAACAAACGTATGCTATTTTAAGTCCAAGTCTGCAGTAATTTGGTTCAATAGCCACAGGAAACTTAGACACTCATCCCTTGATGTCATCCCTCTTAAGTATACTCAATCCTCTATTATGGGAAATGTTTATTTGATACATGTGGTTATTCAAACAGAATTCTGGTATGGTGGTGCCTTTAGGATCACATACCCCTGAGTTTGAATCTCGACTCATAAAATCTGGGCAGGTTTTTATATCTCACTGAACTTCAATTTCCTGTTTAATAATAATAATATTTAAAGATCATGATAAAGGGTAGAGATGTGTTGTGCTTAGCAAAGTTGGCATAGTATACACATTCACATGTTATTATATTCTGTACTCCATGGGACCACATTAGTGATGCCTCACATTAAAATGTCCAGGGATTTAAAAACTGTATCTATATAAGCAAGTCCACACAAGACCCAGTACACGTCCCCTCTTCTTGCAAATACTTCCCTTTATCAATATTTTTTAACAATTAATAGATGCAAACTATTGCCTTTGGAATGGATAAGCCATGAGATCCTGTTGTATAGCACTGGGAACTATATCTAGTCACTTATGATGGAGCATGATAATGTGAGAAACAAGAATGTATGTGTGTATGTGTGAGTGGATCACTTTGCTGTACAGTAGAAAATGGACAGAACACTGTAAACCAGCTATAATAGAAAAAATAAAAGTCATTTAGAAAAATTTCTTAACAAAAGCAAGAATCCATTCTAATCTTATTTTTGAGGCAGGTTTGTGAGGTAATCTTGAGTACTTCAAATGGTCTTTAGCTCAAATTCAGTGTATACACAAGACTTAATATGCCTCCCGAGATGCACAAGGATCTACAAAGAAATAAAAGACCGCAAACATTTTCATCTTTGATGTGAACTGTGTCATCATAGGGTCATTAACACCATTGACACTGGACCTCCATTCAAAGTTACTTTTGGCAAAAGAGGATCACTGTCCCAAGGATTTAAAAGCTACTTCAGCAGCGGTCAAACCATTGCGTCAGAAAAACCAAGGACACGTATATTGTTTCCTCTTCCCAGAGATATCTCTGCAAGAGAAGCTTTGCCATTGTGTATAGCCAGATGCATAAATAGAAATGAAAATGGGTTTCAGTATACCGTTGTCTTTTTCAAATACATCTGCAGATATTTTTAAAGTAGCAAAGAGAACTCATAACTGACAATGGCCTACTATTCAAAGATTTAGAGGAGTTTACATTCTATGAGAATTTTTCAAACTCTATCTAGCAAGGCCTTAATATAAGAAAATTACATGATATTATTCAGTGAGATGACCACCATGAAAGAAATTTCCCAGCTTTATGTTACCTTTAGAACTGCATGTCCATGAAACTATCTCTCAAAAGCAGGGCTCTGGTATTAGTATTATTAGAGAAAGGACAAAGTAAAGCTCATTAAATAGATACTTTCTTCTCTCTTCTCTAACTCCTAAAAGTGTGCTGACTTCCACAAAACTGACCAAAACAGTTCCCTCACGTTTTCTGGAATAATCTAATGTAAGTGCTAAAGGAATATGAGGGAAGGAAAGCTTGAGTCTGATGTGCATATGTATGTGTTCCAGGGAAGTAGGCTGAGACCCGAGAGGCTTCACTGAGGAAATAAACATTTGATCAAATTGCCATACAGCAAAATGTCATGCAAATACTAGATACTGAATAAACATTTCTATCACAATTTCAAATTGATGGTGTATAAAATGGCAAAACTATTTTGGGCGGGAATTTAGGAATATCTAACAAACTACATAGGTTCTTACCCTTTGATCTAGCAATTCTTCTATCAGGCACCTATTATAAGGTATACATTCACAAATATAAAACAAAATATGCACATTGTTATTAATGGTGAATCATTTCTGTAATAACAAAATACTTCCCATACACAGGTGAATTCTGAATAACTATGGCAAATCCAGAGTGAGTTCATTATGCTGCTGCACAAAAATTAGGATAGTAACTATGAGTTGACCAACTTATTTCGGAACTTAAAATTAAGCGGAAAAACTAAGTGCAAAGGAATGTATGTAGAAAACTTCCTAACTTATTCTACGAGGTCGATATTACCCTTATGCCAAAACCAGACAAAGAGATCACAAGAAAAAAATTACGTGTGCTATGTGGAATTTCCTGGGCCAGGGACTGAACTCACGCCACAGTTGCAACCTGCGCCAAAGCTGCAATGCTGGATCCCTCACCCACCACACAACATGGGAACCTTCGACATGTCATTATTCTTTATGTTACAGACAAAGATCTTCAGCAAAATACTAGCAAATCAAACCTAGCAACGTGTAAAAAGATTTTATTACATGACCAAGTGTGATTTATTCCAGAAAGGCTAGGTTGACTCCACACATAAAAATCAGTCAGTGTAATACCCCATATTAAGAGAATAAAAAACCAGAAACCACATGATCATCTCAATAAATACAGAAAGAGCACTTGACAAAAGCCAGTGTCCTTTCATGATTAAAAAAAAAAAAAAAAACCTCTCACCAAACTAGGAGTAAAGGGAATTTTCTTGACTTGATAAATGGCATCTACGAAAACCCCACAGCTAACCTCATGCTTAATGGTGAAAGACTGAAAGCTTTCTCACTAAGATCAAGAGAAGTATGTCTGCTCATGCCACTTCTATTCAACATTATACCAGAGGTTCTAGCCAGAGAAATAAAGCAAAAATGAATGAATGAACGCATGGATAATAATAGAAATAAAACGCATCCAGACTGAAAAGGAAGAAGTAAAACTATTTCCAGATGACATTATCTTGGATATAGAGAATCCTAAGCAATCTACAAAACAAACTGTTAGAGCTAATAAACAAGTTCAGTAAGGTTGCATATGATATCAATAAACAAGAATCAAGTGTACAGTTGATCCTTGAAAATGTGAGGGTTAGGGGGGCAACCGCCAAGCAATCAAAAATCCATATATAACTTTATAGTTGGCCCAATATATCCATGGTTCCACATCCACAGACTCAAGCAATTTCAGATATTATATTACTATAGTACATATTAAATGAAAAAAAAAAATCCATCTATAAGTGGACCCATACAGTTCAAACCTGTTTTGTTCAAGGGTCAACTGTATTTCTACATGCTAATAACAACCTGAAAATAAAATTTTAAAAATTCAATTTAGAATAATAGCAAAAAGAATAAGAAACTAAAGAAAGAAATTTAGCAAAATAAGTGGAAGGCATATAATAGAAACAATAAAACATAACTGAAATATAGTGAAGACCTAAATAAATGGAAAGATATCCCATGTTTACTGATTAAAAGACTTACTGTTAAGATGGCAATATACCCAAACTGATCTACAGATTCAACACAATCCCTATCAAATGCCAATTGTCTTTTTTGAAAAAATTCACATTTGAGCCTAAGCTTCATATAAAAATGCAAGAGACCTAGAATAGCTAAAAGTATCTTGAAAGAACAACGAAGTTGGAGGACTCATGATTCCCAATTTCAAAATTTGCTACAAAATTATTATACTAAAGACAGTTTGAAACTGGTATAAGTATAGAAACATAGATCAATTGAATGGAATTGACATATACACACTATAGAAAATAGGTAACAAGGACCTACTGTCTAGCACAGGGAAATCTACTCAATAATGTGTAATAACCTATATGGGAAAAGAATGTGAAAAGGAATGGATATATGTATATGTATAACAGAGTCACTTGGCTATACACCTGAACACAAATTTGTAAGTCAACAATACTACAATAAAAATTTTTTAAAAGATATGAGATTCCAGAAGTGAACCTATAAATCTATGATCAACCAATTTCTGGTAAGTGTGCCAAGATAATTCAGTGGGGTTAAGATAATATTCCTGTCAATAAATGGTGCTGGGACACTGAATATCCACATGCAAAAAAATGAATTTATACCACCTCTCCACATTATATATAAAAAGTAACTTAAAATGGACAAAAGACCAAAATGAAGCAGCTAAAACTTAAGACCCTGAGAACTATGAAAATAAAGATGTAAAACATAAAGACCATGAAAACGTAGGTGTCAACTGCTGTGACCCTAGGAAATGGTTTCTTAAATATGACAGCAAAAGCACAACCAACCAAAGAGAAAATATATAAATAGGATTTCATCAAAATTAAATATATTTGTGTATCAAAGGACACTACCAAAAAAATGAAAAGGCAACCCATCAAGTGGAAGAAAATATTTGTAAATCATACATCCAATAATAATTAGGTCTACTATCCAGAATATATAAGGAACTAATAACTCAACAATAAAAAGAAAGCCCCATTTAAAAATGGGCATTTCTCCAAAAAAGATACACAAATGACCAATAAGCACAAGACAAAACACTTGCTATCACTAAGCAATAGGGAAACGGAAATCAAAATCACAGTAATATGCCACTTTAAACCAATTAGGATGACTGTAATTGAAAACATGGACAATAACAGGTGTTTCCAAAAATGTGGAGAAACTATAAAATCCATATAATACTGATGGGAATATAAAATGGTACAGCCACTTTGTAAAACAATCTGGCAGTTCTACAAAAAGTTAAACAGAACTACATATGGCCCAGCAATTCCACTCCTTGATATATACCCAAGAGAATTGAAAACAGGTGTTGAAACAAAAGCTTGTACATTAATTTTCATAGCAGCACTATTTATAGTGGCCAAAAATTGGAGATAAGCCAAATGTCCATCAATTGATGAATGTAAAAACAAAATATGCTATATACACACAATCAGATATTTTTCAGCTGTAAAAGAAATACTGATATATGCTACAACATTAGCATGCTAAATGCAAGAAATCAATAACAAAAGAGCATCTATCATATGATTCTATTTGTATAAAATGTCCCGAATAGGCAATCGAAGGAGACGGAAATTAGTAATTTCTAGGAATGGGGAGGTGGGAAGAGGGCAATGGGGAGTAACCGCTAATGGGTATGGGATTTCTTTTTGAGATAATGAAAATGTTCTGGAATCAGATAGTGGTAATGGTTGCCCAATTTTGTGAATATAAAAAAAAATACTGAAATGTATTCATAAAAAGTGAATTCTATGGTATGTTAATTATAACAATAAAAAGATAATTTTTAAAAAGAGTAATCCATACGTAAATGTCATGGTAAAGAATTTAAGTACTCTCCGGAGTTCCCTTCCTGGCTCAGTGGTTAACAAATCCGACTAAGAACCTAAGAACCGTGAGGTTGCGGATTCGATCCCTGGCCTTGCTCAGTGGGTTAAGGATCCGGTGTTGCCGTGAGCTGTGGTGAAGGTTGCAGACGCGGCTCGGATCCCGCGTTGCTGTGTTTGTGGTGAAAGCCGGCAGCTACAGCTCCTGTTAGACCCCTAGCCTGCGAACCTCCATATGGCACAGGTGCGGCTCTAGATAAAGGCAAAAAGACAGACAGACAGACAGACAGACAGACAGACAGACAGAAAGAAAGAAAGACAGAAAGAAAGAAAGAAAGAAAGAAAGAAAGAAAGAAAGAAAGAAAGAAAGAAAGAAAGAATTTAAGTACTCTCCGAAGAAATGGGGATCATGGCAGGATTTTGAATTTAAAAAGTGATAAGTGAATTTAAAAGTGATAAGTAAGATTTAGGTTTCAAGAAGACAACACTAATAGCAACTAAAAGAACAGATTAGAAGGAAGAGAACCTATAAGAAGAAAAGTCATCTAGAAGTCCATTCAAATAAACCTACCAAGCAACGAGGGTTTTGCTAAGTATATCACAGCTAAAAAGAAAGGGATAAATTGAAGAGCTATTATAGGAATGACTTGTTTCTAACTCCACTGACCATACTTATCACTGAAATAATTATTTGAGTATAAGTTGTTTTCATTGACAAAACAGTTGTTTTTTAATCAATTGTTTAGTAGAATTAAAGTAACATAACAGAATTTATAAAACAAATTATCTTTATTTTATAACAAACTGTGATTCCTACAATATGAATTATTGTTTCCAAAAGAGAAATATTTTATAGTAATAACAATGGTTGTTTTCCATTTGCACCGAAACCTATCCAGAGTAAGTACTAATACTATGGTTTAAATTACATTAGTAAATCACAGCAATATAGAGTAAAAAAGCAAAAACTTTCTTTCATACTACTGCCCTCTCTAGAGTAAACATTGTTAAAATTTTGTTATTTATTTTTCTGTTCTTTTTTCCCCTTCTGTGTGTGTGTGGGGGGGGTATGTGTATGTGTATACACACATACACATTCACAAATATGTTTTAAAGTATCTGTAGATGTCATTATACTTTATACATATTTATGAATTACTTTTATGTTTACAAATTCCTTTCAGAACTTCCCTTCAAAAATACAGAGAAAATATTTTTACCCCTGCATAGTAGTTCATATAGGGATTTGTGATACTTTATTTAAATCCATCTCCTTTGATGGACATTTAGGGTTTTCTGGGGGGAGTGGGGAGTTGCTTTTAAAAAATGAGTAATCCTAGCATCTTTCTCAAATCTCATACTGTTTCCTGCAAGTACTCCAGTGTCTGTGCAAAATGAGGATAAAATTATAGAAGTTCAGAGCTGGAATGGGCAGTGCCAGTTGCTCTTCTAAGGGCTTTGTTATTAAATGAGAAAAGAACCTGCAACGTGGCCCACTAGTGAAAATACTGCAGATTACAAGCAAGAAAATGAAGGTCCATGGGAGACAGGCAACCTGAACAAGACATTACTTTCAAAAGGCAGCATAAACTATAAAAAGAACACTGGACTAGAGGTGGGAATTCTGGGCCAGATTCTGATATTTTTTACTATGGACAAGTACTGGAGCAGCTCAGAGACTTAATATCCCAATTTATAATATGTAAATAAAAATATCTCTTCGCCAAGTTAGCATGAGTATGAAAGTGACTTTTAAAATATTAAATGCTGTTTACGTCAATTAATTCTTAATATCTGTTCTTAACATCCAACACTTTAAAGCGTTAACCACATTTTTCTGACACTCCAAATCCCCCAATATCAGTGTCTTGCTACCAAAACACACAAGACTACCATAACAGCCAATCTTACATTCTTACTTTACTAAATAATAGCTATTGAAGAAGAGAAGAATAGTGTTAACATTTATTGACTCCACATAAGATATTAGGCAGTTTTTTCTTATACTAGTCCTAAGATATAATTATTCCCATGATATAGGTACGGAAGTTTAGAACCAGAGAAGACAAGTAAGCTGTCTAGGGTTGGTGGAGTAAATCTAAGGCAAAGTCACAATAGGGGTCAGCCTCTCTGATCACCAACACATTAACTGAACTCAAACTGTGCAAGAACGATCCATTCTCAACCCAAACAAAGCAAACTTTCCATATATGCTTTTCTATCCTTTCTAAGGTCCCATTTTCAGATACTGATTTCACTCTCTTCACGTTTGATTCCAATGAACGGCAGGTTTGTTTCTCTTTCCCCATATACATATCGATCAGATCTCCTACATATATGGTCCCTCTTCTCCACAGATGACTAAAACCATTCGATTTTTCTTCTTGCTCCACAGAGGGATAAAAGTTGTTCCCAAAATTGAGACCAAAACTGAAAACACACACACACACACAGACGCACACAGCTCTAGTGAGAAAGTGTTCTAAATCATTAATATTTCATTATTTACTTTTCAAGTTTTTCCAACACGATAGCTGAATCTTATTCGATCCCTCTCAAAAGTTAGCTCAATGCCTCCAAGGGACACAGATTATCTTAAGCAATTAAGAGATCAGAACTACTGAGCAGCAAGGGCGAGAACAGAAAGTACAGAATGTTGACTCTGAAAATAATGTCAGAAACCATCTAGGTACATTCAGGTACAATGAAAACATGAGAGTGTTACTGAAATGTTTAAAAAAGGGGGTGGGGAGTCAGATCTGTCTCATCTCTGGAAAAGGAGAAGTATGCAATGTACAAGCCACCAACAGCCAAAAAAAAATGCTGTTGGGACTAGACCGAAAGAGACAAAAAGAGGTTGACTTATAACTCCCTTACTGAGGAACAGCAGTATAACTAGGAACGAGACAAGATACTGAGAGGTTCCTAGAAGCACCCCCATAGGAGAGAAGGACAGGAGAAAACGGCAAATGATACTCCCTGGCAAAACACTGCCAATAAATGACACTCCCTGGCAAAACAATGCCAATAAATAGGTTACCATCATATGATAACATAGCACATCACCATCAACTTAGAAAATATAAAGGATCCATAGCTACACAACAAGAGAACAAATAAATAGGTGATTCAGGAATATGCAGGAGTCAACAGAAAGTCAAGTATTACCTGGCAGCACTTGGCAAAAAAAGTGAGAAAAAAAAACAATCGCAGAATGAAGCCAAACTGGAAGCAATGTGAAGAATGACAGATACTTCTGAAATCATTGTAAAGGATAAAGAGAATAGGATTGATAAAAGTAAAAACAATAAAATGGAAATGAAGAAAGCATTTTTAGAAGCCTGAAAAAAATTTAAAATAGAGGGCAGATAAACGGAAGTCAACATATATGTATTTAAAGAAATAATTATAAAAGCTTTGCATAAAGGAATCAAGTCTCAAATATACATATTAAATAGTTCAAAAAAAATGACAAAAAATGAATAACACTTAGGTACATCCTATTCAAATATAAAGAAAAAATTCTCTGGAAACTCAATAAAAATATCAAATCAATTATGAATGAAAAAATATTAGGGTGGCCTCAGACTTCTACGAAACAACATTCAATGAAAACAGTGTGACCCATGAACTCCACGCATAACAAAACTGTAATTCACCATCAAAACTTCTGACCATGTAGTACCTAGGAGTTTTGTGGGGTTTTTACCTTTTGAAAAAACAACTAAAAATGGAAAAAGAAACTAGCTAACAAAAAGACACTGAATGAAAATTGGATGAGACAGTTATTATTTAATTCATCTGATATATTAAGATTAAAACACATGTGGGGAATATGGTCATGGGAAAAACATGCAAATGTTAGAAATACCAACAACAAAGAAACAAAGTTTAAAGGGAAAGAGCATTAGTGTATATGTTGATTTCTTCATCTTTCATGGCTGAGAGTCAAAATAGATCACTCATATTTGAAAAATAATAGAGGTATATGCACTATTTAAAGGTATGGACACAAAGAGAAAAAAATGTAAGCAAACAGATTAGAGAGTACAGAAACAGGAGGAGATAGTGGAAAATGGAAAAATATTAAACATTTTCACAAGAGCCTGAAATATCATAAAGCAAATAAAAAGACAAATGAAAGACTGGGCATAAATATGCACAACATATATCACAGATCCCTAATAATTAAGGAGCTTCTGAAAAATTGAGAAACATCAACAACCCAAGGGAAAATTGGGAAAAGATATGAAAAGAATAAAGCAAATATAGAACATAGGAATTTCCATAGGACAAGTGACCTGGTTTTCTCGAAAAATAATTTGCAGGTGAAAAAAAGGATGGAGGACAATTATTATTAGTTAAAAGAAAGTTTTAGAGATATATAAGCCAAATACAGTATGTTCAGCATTTTTGAAACCTGATTCAAACAAGTAATTAAAAAATATTTTAAGACACTAGGGATATTTGAATATGTATTGAATATTAAATACAAAGGACTCCTTTTATTTTAGTACATACCATGAAGAGATTATGGATTGTTTTTAAAGTCTTATCTGTTAGAGAAACAGACTGAAATATTGAAGACTGAATTAATATGGTACCTGAGATTTGATTTTAAATATGCCATAAAAATTAGAAGAAAGAAAAGGGACAGATGAAGCAAAAATGTTGGTAAGTTTTGAATCTGGAGATGGGTCTATTGGGACTCATTATATTATTCTCTCTACTTGTGAACATGTTAAAAATTTAACTGTGTACATTCAAATGAGCAGTTCTAAAAATCCTGTATGGCAGTGCAATTATCTGTGTCTGGAGAACAGATTAATCAGAAATACCCCAATTACTTACATTACTATTGAAATATAATCCCCTTTGCTTTCTTTTACTGGCATTATTTGTTGTAAAAGTAAGAATTTTAATTGAGGCATAGAAACAGTCTTGTGACATTTTTTTATCTTGAGCTAACTGGGTGACTCTGTACTGACAGGTCATTTAAACTGACTATATAGGGACTTTGGCTAAAACTGAAGAATTAAATTACTGCAATTCTGTTCATGAAATCCTTTGTCATTCGGGGCAGGGGGAGGAGAAGGTATGCAAATGTTGTGGTTATTGTCATGAGAAAAATTTGTTATTGATCACTGCTCAGATACCAAGAGGTGCACAAACGTTGCTGTCTGGCTCTCCCGAAATCTCCTTTGCAGCATCTCAACAACCCCCACCCCAACTTATCCAGGGGAGGGCTTCTGCTTCACTAACAAATCTTACTATACTGTTCATAATTAGTTCAATCAAGCTTTTACCCACCAGAAGCTAATTACACTGCTTTTTTTTAGGTCTCTGGACAATAGAATATTTGCAGATAAAGGAACCAATCCTAACAGAACCATTTCAGACAGGAGGGGAAAAAATTAAAAGGGGATGATGAGATGCAGGAAGTAGGCTACCAGCACTGTCTAAGAACACAGAACAGGCCGTAGTTCATTGTCTCTATCTTTAGAACTAAGTAGACATAAGACTGTAGTGAATACACTTGAACTACTAAGTAACACAAACTACCAGGCACTTTTAATGCTACTCTAGCAAAATTCATCTTTCAAAGCAAGTAATATATATTTACCCTACCCTAATCATCCATCAAGATATACATTCTCAGGACCTTGAATTAATATCCCTTTATTAGCTTTAACTGTTTTAAGAACTTAAAAATTTTGGTTCATTTATTAAAAAATAAATATTCCACTAATTTCAACATCTCCCTCTATTCGGCCCACTTCCAAATTGCTGAGGTTTTCACTATGTTGTAATAGCAGAAAATAACCAAACACAATGTGCAAAATGAACCTCTAGCATATACCATCCTACAAAACACAGCAACATAGAATTAACGGATGGCACTGCTTATGCATTCAAATGATTAGAAAAATCCAAACATACACTGGTAGATTTAATAGGATTAAATGATTCTGACCTTCAATGTAGTTAATTTAACTTCACTAGTAGCATAAATTCAGTGACCTTTTCAAGTTCAGTGTGATGGGAATTCAGGAATCTGGAGTTCATATATACTATTTCAACATTTTCACCTACTTTTAATAGTTTCCATCTAAGCGGTGATTTTGTGTGTGTGTGTGTGTGTCTTTTTAGGGCCACATCCGCCACAGATCAAAGTTCCCAGGTCGAATCGGAGCTGCAGCCGCAGACCTACATCGCAGCCACCGTAACACAGGTTCCGAGCTGAGTCTGAGGCCTACACCACAGCTCACAGCAATGCCAGATCTTTAAACTCGGAGCAAGGGCAGGTATCGAACCTGCGTCCTCATGGATACCAGTCAGATGTGTTTCTGCTGAGCCACCATGGGAACTCCTAAATGGTGATTTTATCTTCAGGTATGCTTACTTACGCCTCCATTCTCTTTCACTATGCCTTATGCCACTGTCACACTATCATGAATTCCTCCCTTGGTGGTAAATCTCTTGCCAGTATCTGCGCTTTTATTGCAGAATCTGCCCCCAAGGTAGCCAGAGTCTTACACTGCCCTTCTCTACAGCTCACAGCATAACCTGCTCTTCCATGACATATGAATATTACCACACATACACAGACACACATATACACTCAGAGCCAGCTCGTGTACATGCATACAAGCCTAGGACATGTGCACCTCAGATTCTAGAAGCTCCTTCACCTTACACGGCATCCTCATTGACCAGAGACCACTTCCTTTCCCACAGAGCATGTGCTCCCTTGGCTTCGTAGTGGGGAGTAGATCTCATCTACTCAGGCCCTCAGCTTCCACCCGGGGAATCAAAGTCTAATTGGTCTAGGTTCTCTTTCTGCACCTTACCTATAGGTAGCTAGCTACTGTCCCAATTCTGACCAAAGGCACCATAAAAGCAACAACCTGGAATCACCATGAGGGCCCACCATATCTCTAACTCCCTTAAGTCTACCTGGACCGCTGATTATTTGGAATGATTCTCTGGTCCTGCCAGGTCCCTTGCCTGCTTTCAGTTCTTGCCCACCACTTCCCCACATCCACCCTCAGTTTGGGCCTCAACCTCCTTTGCTAAGTCCTATCTATCCCTGTCCCCACCCTACAGAAACAACTTCCCTAGGTCCAAAAGATGACTCCTGCTCTGGACTTTGCCTGTTCACCAAGTAAACCGGCTTTCTATCTGACTTCATGTCAGATCCCAAAGAGTAAATGAACTCTTGTCATGCTCTCCATTCTCTCTCCTGAGCTTATTCTGCTCCTGTTCACTCCTAACACTCTCCCACTGAGGCCCAGCTCACAGCAAGAGACCAGTTCCTGTACCTCATTGAACCCACAATGTGAAGTTTATTAGTACAAATAAAACTCTTAGCGTCAAGAGGTCTTAAACAAGAAGGAATTTTATTATCTAAATTAATTAGAGGTTCTCAAGTAGGGCTGATTCCAAGCATGTTACAGAAGACATCTGGGCAGATACAGATAAGAATTAGAACTCTGAACCCCTCAAATCCTGGCAGCTCCCGTCTGGCAGCAACAGCCCCCACAAATCCCGTAATAGGGCTTCCCTGATTTAACATTTCAATGACTTAACCTGGGGTTATTGGCTCACAAAGGTATGCAGATTATTCTCAGCACTCACCCCACTCCCTTAGGGTCTCCAGCCCTCCAGGCCCACAAGGAGATTGCAGCACAGCTCAGACAGCAGTATTACAAGATCTAGTAAGGGAGATAGCCAGGCACCTTGTCAACTTCTATAGGCAGGAATCTGGAGCACACGGATAGGTGGGGATCCTAAGGGTTATCTGCCCAAGGACGATGAAACGTTAAAATCAGGCTCCACTTATGGGTGCATTTACCCAGGATTTAGGATTTAATGTTAACTCAAGCATCTAAAAGGGGTATTGAAACAATTTGCTATGTTGTTAATTGAAGCCTGAACTTAACAGCACCCCACAGGCACTAAGAGTTAAGAGGCAGAACTTGCCTGGCAGGGCTGAGAAAGAACCCCAAAGCTCAGGAAGACAGGAATATTGTATGTGCCCTGATGTACACCTACTGTCCCAATCTAATTAGTAATAGTGCCCCCCTTTTCTCTCGAGTGTCTCAGTTTGGGATGGTGTACCCATTACCCTTTATTCATCCCACCGTGGAAGCCCCAGAGGACACGCACTTCACCAGGGCTTTAAGAAATGCCTTGGTGAAGGGAGCACCAGACTCCCTGTAAAGCTCTGCAGTAGCAGTCCTCTATAGCTCAGACATGACAGTGGGGAATAACGGGACTGAACTAGGCTCCCTGATATCAATAGGAATAATGGGAGTCAGGGTGAGAGTGGCAGAGGCCAATGATAGCACTTAACCATTAAAAGACACTTTTTTTTCCGTAGTGCTTGATATTTATTGAAAAGAATTCAAATGCTTTTTCCATGTAGTATTGAGGAGCTGGGCTGAGTACCTGCTTTTGTCTGTCTGGTTCTTGTCTTTAGTATTTTGTCCAAATGCGCACAGCTGTGGGACTGCTTCAATTGCGAAAGAAAAATGACAGTTGTGCAAAACTGGTGCATAGGAAAAATGTCAACAATTTGGCTGCCAGGCACAATGGGCCCCTGCAGCAACCTGGTGGGGCAGAAGACGACTCTTTGAGTTGGTAGGGAACTAACCAGGTGGAGAGATTAGCCCCTTGAGGGAGGGGATTGTTGAGCAGTCCAAATCAATGTCCCAGGTGGTACAGCCAACTATAGCATCTTCTAGGTTGGTCCTTATCTCCAAAGCACTGGTCTGTCGCTGGAGTGTGATGGAGGGTGGTTAGGTGGCAGCGTTGGTCTCTGGGCAGATGTAGGCCTGACAGTCGGCAGGGCTGTGGGTAGTCTGACCAGCTTGTAACAGTCTGCCCCATTGTTGGGTCTCAGAACTCAGTTCAAATTAGCAGGGTAGGGCCCTGGGGCTAGCCAGAGTGGGAGGCAGTCCACTTCAGAGAGGCTCCAGGCCCAGCAGCAGGTAACTGTAGCACTATTCCCAGAACAAAGACAAGCACTAAGGGGGGCGGGGGTGGAATGAGGAAGAGAACCAGAGCGAAGAGTAGGGAAGCACACAGGGGGCTAGGGAAGTGCCGCGGCTCCCAGAGGGGCGAGGCCAGGCGAAGCGGGGAGGAGGGTGGCGGCGGCGTGCAGGGCCCTCCCCGCTAGGCCGGAGGGTCTCCGGGCCTAGTAATCATCTTCATCTTCGTCGTCGTCTTCTTCGTCGTCATCCCAGCCAAAACACTGCTTCATCTCATCGAGGAAGGCCCGATAATCACCTAGGATGGGGCTATCCATCTCAATGTAGGGCACCACCCACTCTTCGGCTTCCCCGGTGAGCAGGCTGATTAGGAATGCCACCTTCATGGCGTCGTTGCAGAACCGGTTCTCGTTGACAAGCATGTAAGACGCCGTCTGCACGATAAACTCGGGGAGGCGGGAGCTCTCGCCGTTAAACGTTTCGGGGAAGGGCACCGGGCAGCTCGGCGGACGTACCTGGCGCAGTAGGGTGGCCCTCTCGCACACCAGCAGCCGCAGCTGTTCCATGAGCTGGCTGTTCTCGATGCTCAAGGCGCGGTGCCGCATCAGGAGCGCGTGCAGCAGCAGCACCAGCTCGTCGACCATGGCGAACAGCTTGTAAGGGAAAGACTGGGCTCAGCCCGGTTCGGCTCGGCTAAGGTGAGCACGGAGGCCTCGCAGGAAGTGCGTGTCCGCGGAGGCGCGCGGTGGCCAGGGCCGAGAGGCGGTGCGCGCAGGGGTCCCGGCGGCTGCGCAAGCTCCACCCACACAGCGGCTCTGACGGCCGGCGCGCCGGCGCCGCCTGCTCGGAGGGAGGCGGGCACTGGAGAAAGGAGGGGCGTGGCCAGGGTGGAGCGGGCAGAGATGTGGCCAAGGGAGAGCGTGGCCAGGCAAGGAGGCGGGCAGGGTCCCTGGCTGCTGGCTCGTAGTTCTCCAGGCCTGTGGGTAAAAGCAGTGGGGGAGATCCAGCCCTGGATGCGAGCCCGGCCTTAGCCAAGACCGAGCGAGCGCTAAGATCCAACTCTCAGGGTTAACTGGCTCAAGTTTAAAGATTAACCATCCTTCAACAGCCGACTCAATGTTCTTTGGTGGGTCTGTGGCCACTAGATTGCATTTATGTGGTTGTAACACATTTCTTTGCTGCGTGTTTAAACCTACCTCACCCAGAGAACTATTAGCAATTCTGGCTGCACCGCCAAGAGTCACATTCTTTAATAAAAGTTATGAAAGACGTTCAGGAGTCCTGTCTTTCATGACAAAGTAACATTTAAAAAGAGATCTTGGGAGTTCCCTTCGTGGCTCAGTGGTTAAGGAAACCGACTAGGAACCATGAGGTCGTGAGTTCGATCCCTGGCCTCTCTCAGTGAGTTAAGGATCTGGCATTGCGGTGAGCTGTGCTGTAGGTTGCAGACGCGGCTCGGATCCCGCGTTGCTGTGGTTGTGGCAAAGGCCGGCGGCTACAGCTCCTGTTAGACCCCGAGCCTGGGAATCTCCATATGCAATGGGTGCGGCCTTAGATAAGACAAAAAAAATAAAATAGAGATTTTTCTTTAGTTCTAATATTGTGTACCTCCCTTTGTTTAAAATTATTTTTCAAATAGCAAAGTGTAAAAAGTTCTGGAAAAGTTAGCATCCAGGTGTCCTGCCTATCTTTGACTATTTCATGTCCTAATATTGGTGTCCCTTGACCACTGGGTTATTATTCTTTGCTTAACAATGAACACTTGTGTTTTTAAAATAGTTTTGTTTTTCTACTTTGAATGTGATTATTCAAATAGCTGAGAAGTTGGGGTGAGGACTTTAGGGCCAACATATTTTTTTAGCTTTGCTTTTTAAGTATATCCTCAGTTTAATTACCTGGGGATCTCTTTAAAAAGCACTGCCACCCTAATGCCAGCCATCCTTTCTCACACAGACTGTTATAACTCATCACTTAGCTTCCACTCTCTCTTCCAGGAGTGTGTGTGTGTATATATGTATATATATATATATGTGTGTGTGTGTGTGTGTGTGTGTGTGTGTGTATATATATATATATATTCTCCAGAGTAGGTACAGAAGTTAGATCTCTTTACTCTCCTGCTCAAACCCTCCAATAGTTTTTCCCTTTTAACTCAAAATAAAAACCAAAGCCTTGGTGATGGCCTATCAGGCCCTGCCTCATCCCCTTTGCCTTGTCCCAGTTCCTGCTCTGGTGTAATCACATTGCCCCCCTCGCTGAGTCTCACACATATATTGAGTAGCTCTGGCCTCAGATCTGTGTACTTTCTATCTTTTTTGCCTCAGAATGTTCTCCTCATTTTACTGCCTGACTCCTCCTCCCACTGTTTTCAGAGAGGACTTTCCTAACCACCTCATCTATCAGAGCACCCCACTCTCTGCCAGTAACCTCTAACCTTTGCCTTGCTTCATTTCTCTACATAGCATTTATCCTACTAGAAGCCATCATATCATAGCAGTTTGTTTATTGGTCAGTTTCCACTTTAAAATATGTCTGTGTGGACAGAGGCTTTGCTTTGTTGGTTGCTCTATCACTAATGCAAGAAAAGTGCCTGGCCCAGAGTAGAAGCTTCATAAAGATTTGGTGGATAAAGGAATCTCAGGGTGCAGATGTTAAGATAAAAATTAGAAGTATTCAGTAATACTCTACAAATTGTCCAATATTTTCTATCTCTGATCGTGAATGTTTCCACTGTGCAATTATGATTGATGTAATAAAAATGGCAAAATAAACATTTTTAAACCCTATTCAGTCCTTTTACAATAGAATTGAATGTGTGTCCCTGGAAGTGAAAAGCTAAGAAACAGGAGAGAAACAAGGCCAAGGTTCAAGCAGGGACAGGAGGAGGATCACACTGCTGAGAGGGTGGGCAGGGTTAAGAACAGGTAGGAGGAATACAAGTCCTAGGATTCTCCTTGGCTGTGAGTCCCCCACTGGATGAGAAGCCCCTTGATACCAAGCAGGGACCCTTTCTCATTCATTCTTTAATCTTCAGCATCTGAAAGTGTTTACTATGTGCACCATAAATACTCAGTGGCTGGGATGAAGGGACAGGAAATGTCAGAAGCAGGTTCTGGCCACCCTGCTCCTTCACAGCTCAGGGTGGAAGGTAGATCTGCCTGGGGCAGCAATTAGTGTCCATTTCCACTTTCCATGTCTACATGCCAATACAGGAGGAGATGCCCAGCGTTCTACTCCCAGAAACACATATCCCTTTGTCAGGCACTGGATCTGGCCATTGTCATGGGCTGTCTCATTGACCCTTGCACAAGGACCATGTATGGGGATGTTACTCTGTAAGCCTGAGACCCAGGAGTTAACACTCACCTAACCTCAAGAGAGCAATATTTTGGTGGTGTGGTACCATGCCCAGGCGCTTCCACTGAAAATTATTATGCACTGGATTTCTGTGAATCAGGAAAGTCTGATGGGGACCCAGAGATGACCGGGGCCCAATCTGCCCTAGTCCTCTTCCTACAATCCCATTATAGAGGGAGTCAGGGGGAAACCAGAGAAAGCAACGACTAGTGTTACCTCTGAGGGAGATCTGAGTTCCCAGAAAACAAGAAATGCTTAGGCCAGAACTGCCCACGGAGCTGAGCCCTGATTTTTGTGAGATGCTTCCCAACTTGGAAGGAAGGAAAAGGGACAAGCAGTTTATCAATGACTCACTAGGGAAGCAGCTGAGAAGAGGTAAGTAGTATTACTAGATAAATTACATAGAATTGTAATGTTCATGTTAACCAGCTTCCCAGTACCTGGGAGGTCAAGGCGTACCTTCCTTGCCCATTCACCCTGCTTAAGGCTGCACGTTGCCTTCTTCCTTAGTTCTCTTTCTCCTCTCAAGTGACCCTTTAAAGTTCCTTTACACCTGTGTGAAGATGCTGCTGGCAGAGATAAGTACACCATGTGACTTTATCTCAGACTCAGAAACTTTGTCAGAACAGCTCTTGCCCAGAACGTCCTGAGGGTGTTTTGAACCCCAGTCTTTGGTATGAGTTTTGACCCAAGGCCAAGGGAGGGATCCCTGGTGCCTATCATTTCTACCATCTTACAAGCCCCAAACCCTGCCCTTTTACACACCTAGCAGCCAGACTATAACATTCCCTTGAAATAAACATGAAAACATCCCAAGATTTTTCAGCCTCCAAAGGAATGTGTACAGAGTGGGTAAACCATCCTGACACTTGTATATGCAGCCAGGAGCAGAAAGCAGCTTTGAAGGGGATATTTATGAGAGGGCCAAATGGATGCCAGTAAGATCTGGGCCTCTGCCCACAGACTCCTCGCCCTCCTTCTTAACCTTGTGCATCTGGAGCTATGTTTTACAGTAACCACATCAGAGGGCTGTGAGAACCTCTAGCCTAAAGAGAGGAATAAGAAGGTACAGCTTTCTTCCTCCTGTCTTCATCCTCTTCAGCATACCAAAGTCCCCTGAAACATTCTTACATGTTTTTAAGTACTGAATAAATATATTATGTTAAAAAATTAAATAATACTGATGTGTTAAAATAAAAAGGAAACATTCCCAATACCTTTCCTTCCTCCCTACAAAATCTCACATAACAGGACTGTTGAAAATCCAAAATTTGGCTTGTAGCCTTCCCCTTCCATTGTGTGTGTGTATGTGTGTGTGTGTGTGTAGTGTTTACAGAATCCTAATACACATAGTTCCTCTAACAAATATATGTCAAATCCCCTTACAAGTCAGGAGACACAGAGGTAAGATACACAGAGCTATGTCTTCCTAATAACGGCATAATACTCCACCTGAATTTTTCAAATACACTTCTGCTTCAAAACTAAAGACTCAACTTCATTCGGTTTCTCAGATGATGCAGGAGAAGGATGGCACCAAATACACTCACAGTCCCAAAGATACAGAACTGGAAAATCAGATTTCTATAACTGGATTATGATTTCTTTGAAGTAATGTCTTAATAAGTAATTTGAATTATTCACATATATTTTTATATTGTTGCAATGTAGAATTTACTGCCTTCAGTATATTGAATTAGGCTTTGGTTCTCATGTTCCTCTTTCCTAGTTTTTTTTTTTTTTTTTGCCTTTTGTCATTTTTTTGAGGGCAGCACCCACGGTACATGGAGGTTCCCAGGCTAGGGGTCGAATCAGAGCTACAGCTGCCAGCTGACGCCACAGCCACAGCAACGCGGGATCCGAGCTGCGTCTGCAACCTGCACCACAGCTCATGGCAACGCCGGATCCTTAATCCACTGAGCGAGGCCAGGGATCGAACCCGCAACCTCATGGTTCCTAGTCGGATTCGTTAACTGCTGCGCCACGATGGGAACTCCCTCTTTCCTAGTTATTTTAATATAATTAATCATCTTGAACATACAAGACCTTATACAATTGTTTTGTTTCTGGCATTTGCAAATATTTTAGTATCTGACATGATAATTTTTTGTTATAAATATTAAGAGTGTGGTGTGACACAATGTTTATTTGTTTCAAATGTACAACAGACCTCTCAACTTGGCTAGTTACTTTGATTTACACTAAATTTTTCGTGAGGCAGAATGGGTGTGGTATATTGAAGATAACCATCAATTCTTTGCCACTTAGCCTATCAAAATTTCCTCTGCCTGTTTAATTGGGCTGGCCTTGTGACTTGACTTGACAAGTAAATTATGATAGAATTAAATTATAACTTATGAGGCAAGGCCTTCAAGATCTGAAGTGTCTGCCTTTGCCACTTACAAGCTCCCTAGTGGGAGCCAACCACCATAGAAGAAGTCCAGTTGCCCTGAGACCATCATACTATGAGGAAGCTCAAGCCAGCCACATGGAGAAAAAGAAGTCATGTGGAAGAGCAGTAAGGCAGCAAACAAATGAGAATGAAGCTCCCACTTGGACATTCCAGCCCAGCCAAGCCATCGCCTGCATGCAGCTGAATGAATGACTTTAGCTGACTACAAAGAGAGACAGAAAACCATCATGAATTCCAAAACTACATGAATTCCAAGTCAACAGAATCATGAGCAAATAAATGGCAGTTGCTTTAAGGACGCCACAAAGTTTTGGGATGGTTTGTTTCATGGCAGTAGAGAACAGAAACATGGAGAAACTCAGGATATGCTGCAGAGAAAAGCACGAGCCTCCTATGAAAGAACTGATATTAAGCTAGGAATCTACAGTCCTTTCCTGTTTTCTTAATTCTGTTTTATCTATTTGGTATCCATTAATTACAGAGTTAAACTAACAGCCAAAATTGTTTATGTCTCCCCAGTGGCCCAGACCCCTTACTCTGAAACCATCTCCTTTATCTAACTCTCTCACTTGCCCTAAATCAACCCAGGGCCAGGTACCACACAACTAGGGACAGTCCCTATTCCCCAAAGCTCACTGGAACTATTAAGTTACTCCTAACTGCTTCCCTAGCTTGCTTAGCCTTTCCCATGAAAATGCCAATAAAAGCTCTGAGGGCCTGAGTCTTCCGCCTCACTCCTTTCTGCCTCCTGACTAAAACCTGGTACTTGCCCATGTGTCCATGCTTGGCATGGCATGCCCCCTCCTCTCAATGACATTAGCCTCTCCATGTCATCTTTCAGTCACCCTAAATTAAAATGTTGTGGGCACAACTTAAACAAGTCCAATGTAGCCGTCTCTGGTGGGGAACTCCTAAGCAAAGTGCACATCTGTGTCACTGTCAGTGTCTGCATCCAAGTGGACATATGCATATTGCTGCCCCCTGCCACCTATGACCCTACTTGTAAATCTGGCAGTGTCACAGTATGACAAAGACAGAATCAAAACTGACCATGTTTTCTCCAAGGGATATGTCTGCCTATGTACAAGCAGAAACACACATTTCAGGGAAGCATTAGTAAAAGAAAAAAATTTTTTGAAATGCAGATTCAAATCCTCATACTCGTGCTTACTAACTGTGTGACTTGAGGCAAGTCACTTAATTTTTCTGAGTCTCAGACTCCTTTTCCATAAATATGTATAATAATAGGATCTAAATCATAAGGCTGCAGTTAAGACCAAATGATGAAATACAAAAAAGTATTTGGCAAAATACACAGATTATATATTCTTTCTCACTGGAGAACTGTGATTTGCTAGCCTTGTGATGACTCTATTACCTGCATTTTAAATTTAATGCGTAATATTTTCACCTCTTATTTTATCCTGATATCTATAAATTTAACTATGATGCTGACATTTTCGAAAATGTTTACTCTTGAATAAGAAATAGCTGGAAGAATAAGATAATGTTTCATCTTGGACTGTCAGTTCAAAACATGCTTCTCTGTTAATGATGAGACATAAGTTTCCGTTTTTGTTTTTAAGGAAAACCAGTGTCCATTATAACATTCTTAAGGCCAACCTGTAACATTTTCTATTTCCTCTCTCCATCTTGGGAGAATTCATGCTACATCTGCGATGTGGATTTACGATGCTCTCTCAGAGTAGAGGTGCAACTGTACCTCCAGAAACTTTCTTTCATCACTGTGCCACCATGGTGGTCATCCTGAGAGAGGCCAGCAGCCCCAGAGGCATCTGAGAGACAGGAAACAAGGTTTCTTTTAGCCCTCAGAGCATCTCTGCTCATCCATCAGTTGAGTCCCAGCATCCTCTCCTCTCAGGGTTTCTTGCCAGCCTCCTCCAGTTCCCCTGTCTCCTCCTTATCCACTCAGTGACATTTCTCTCAGTACAGAAAAGTGAGTTCTTTGAGTAAAAAGTCCTCCCTAGGGAAGAGGAGGCATGTGATGTATAAGAGTAATCCCAGAATCTTTCTTAAATCCCATCCTGGTTCTTGCAAGTATACCAGTTATTGTGTAAAATGGCAGTGGAAATTACAGAAGTTCAGAGTTGGGGAGGACAGGGCCAATTTCTCATTCTAAGGGCTCTAATGTCATTAAATGAGACAAGAACCTGCAGAGTGGTCCACTAATGACAATACTTCGGATTACAAATGAGGAAATGAAGGTCCATGGGAGATGAGTAACATTCACAAGGCAAACATAAGACATTATCTTTAAAGGCGGCATGCATCTGTACAAAGAAGAATGGACTGGGGGTGAGAACACCTAGTTCAGGTTCAGGTTCTAAATCTGACATGTCTTTTAGACAAGCCCTTGAGCATCTCTGAAACCCAATTTCCTTATTTGTAAAAACTGAATAAAAACGTCTCCTTTTAGAGCTGCTGTGAGTCTCAAATGAGAATATGATAGGAAAGTAAGTTTTGAAGTGCAAAATATTTTTCACGCATTAATTCTGAATATTCATACTATTTCAACTTGTTTTGAGATTATTTCAAACATACAAGAAACCTTTCCCCAGGTGAACTAATTGTTTAGATTTAACCATCTTTGGCTTACCTTTTTTTCCCAGTCAATATTTATGTTTGTATGTGTATGTGTCTCTGTAATCTTTTCTCCTAAACCATTTGAGAGTTTCAAACATGAACGAAAAAACTGAGTTGTTGTCAATTGTGACAAATATACCACACCGAGGCAAGATGTTTATAATAGGAGAAACTCATGGGGGAAGAGGGAATTTGGGAACTCTGTAATTTCTGTTCCACTTTTCTGTACAACTAAAACTGCTCTAAAAATAAAGCTTAATCATTAAAAACAAAAGGCAACTCATTTTTTTAATAGGCAGACATCTTAAATAAACTAACCTATGAAAGGAGACACAGGAATGGCCAATAAGTATACAAAAAGACGCTTAACATCACTAGTATAAGGGAAATACAATAAGATACTATTTTATACTCATTACAATGGCTAAAATTTTCTAAACATCGATAATCCCAAATGATGTTGAGAATGTGAAATGGCTGGAATACTCATACACTGCCGGTACGAATATGAAATGGTGCAGCCGGTCTAGAGAACTCATTGGTAATTCCTTATTCAGTTAAACACATATCAACACTATGACTCAGTGATTCTGCTCCTAGAGTAAAAACATATGTTCACAAAAGTGTTCTACTAGCATGTTCATAAAGCATTGGAAACAATCCAAATGTTTATCAACAGAAGAATGGGTAAAACAAATTGTGGCACATTCCTATAATCAGTATCACTCAGCAAATTACTAATACACACAACACAAAAATAAATCTCCAAAGCAGCATTTTGAATGAAAGAAGGCAGTCATACTTGCATGTTTCAGTTTATGTGGAGTCCAGAAACAGGCACAACTACTCTGTGGTGATAGAAATCAGAACAAAGTTTGCCTGAGGCTGGATATGCAAGGGGGGTTGACTACAAAGAGACAGGGAAACTTTGAGAGTGATGAAAGGGTGCTATATCTTAACTGTGGTGGTGGTTACATCGTTCTGTACAGTGGTTAAAACTCATACGACTAGACAAAGATATATGCCTTCTAATTCATACAAATATACTTTTTAAAAAAAGGACTGTGGAGTATTATCTTCAAAGACCTTAAGAAAAGAAAATCTGACACAAAACTCTAAACATAGCAAATCTGACATGCAATAATAAAGACACAGAGTGTTTTTAGCACTTGGGATAAACTAATGAAACAGAACTCTCATGACTATTTTGGAAGATACTGTTGAAGTTCAAATTTTAGCTCTCTCAAAGCCTATTCAGCTAAACAGAAGGCACTCACTTTTGTACAATTTGTATATGCATAAATTTCAGTTACAATGTGTTGTGGGGTGAACTGTGTCCTCACCCCAAAATTCATTTCAAGTTCTAACCCCCAATATGTCAGAATATGTCCTCATTCAGAGACAGGGTATGTACAGAGGTAAGTAAGTTAAAATGAGCCCATTAGGGTGAGAGCCTGAATTCAGTGTGACTAGTGTCCTTATTAGACGAGGAAATTTGGTCACAGACACATACAGATGGACCATGATGTAAAGACACATGGAAGAGGCAACCATCTACAAACCCAGTAGAGAGGCCTGAAACATATATTTCCCTTGTGGTTCTCAGAAGGAATCAGCCCTGCAGACACCTCGATCTTGGACTTTCAGACTCTAGAACTATGAGAAAGTAAATTCCTGTTATTTAAGCTACATGTCTCTGGAAATTTATTACAACAGCCCTTGTAAACTAACATACTGTGGTTTAGCTAATTAAACCACTGCCCAAAAATATGGTTCAAATGTCAATTACCACAGCACATCAATTGAATAGCTGCATATAGATTGTGCTAATTCTTTAGTCCACATATCACTACGTACATAACAGATATGCATCATGATAAACAACCAACCACATCATCTCTTATACACTCTGTCAGTGATTAGTTACTATACATCTTATATTCAGTTCAAACACAGACAGCAGAGCATGAGAAATGTGTTGCATACTTTCCTCCCAGTGATAAATCCATGTGACATCTTATAAAAAGGGATAATATGAAGATGGTATTGGCCAACAAAGGTATAGCGAGGAAAACAACAAAAACCAAACATGAAATAGCAAAGTGGTCAAAATGAAAAGGATGAAAACGTCACAGAAGAAGTGACATGTTCAAAAACCCTCACATTAAAGGAACTCTTAGAGAAATTTCACAAAACTGAAACCCAAAGGAGCTGATCCATACTTAGAAAGGAATGTGATAATTCGCCAAGGCACAGAAAAGATGCTTGTTTCATATCATATGTTATTTATACGCTGGGAAGCTGTTGTGATTTTCAAAAATCTCAAGGAAGCTCCCACTATCTATTCCTGTCTGCCACTACAAAGCAAATGTCTCTCAATAACTTACTAGGAATCTCCTCTGAATCACATCTGCTCATGCATCTGTCTGCAACTGCTGGCAGAGTGTAATACTGATCTGCCCACCTTCTAAATCTGATGCAAGTGGCTCTCACTGGCAAACTTTAATCCAAAACCATTTAGGAAAGGGGATTCTGGGAAATTACTCTCTGGCTTCTCATCTGTGATACAAAAGCAAGACACAGCAAAAAACAACGAAAAACCCTGAAAAATTCTTTGATGGTTATCGTAGGGATAATAATGGCCACCCGAGGATTCCAAACCCTGGAACCAGTGAGTATTACCTTACAAGTGAAAAGGAACTTCATAGGTAAAACTTTCACTTTTAAAAGGTGAATTGTATGGTAAATCATCTCAATAAACTATACATATACATATTTGATATATATATATATATACACACACATATACATATATATACTCATGTTTACATTAAGAAGCTTAGTTGTTATGCACTGTTGTAATCCATGCACTTTGTCACTGATCTACTGCTTTACCTGACTGATGCAGGTATTAGAATCAGGCTGGTAGCCCCCTTGGCTCCTGCTGGAACTTCAGCCTCAGTTTCTCTCTCTTTCTTTCTTTCTTTTTTTTTTTTTTTTTTTTCAGGGCTGCACCCACAGCATATGGAGGTTCCCAGGCTACGGGTCCAATCGGAGCTGTAGCTGCCGGCCTACACCACAGCCACGGCAACACCAGATCCCAGCCGCATCTGCGATCTACACCATAGCTCATGGCAACACCAGATCCTTAACCCACTGAGCGAGGCCAGGGATTGAACCCACAACCTCATGGTTATTAGTCAGGTTCCTTAACCACTGAGCCACGAAGGTAACTCCTGGTTTCTCCAGCTTTTGGATGAGATGCGTTTAGCTTCCTGATGAAAGCTATTGGCTTCTCTTTCAGTTCATCTGCATAATCTCCCGTCCATATTACATACATTTTACTTTCTAACTGCCTGCCCTGCTCTTTTCAGGGCAATTATAAACTCAGAAGCAACAGATGTATAGAGATTCTTTTACCAGTTCCCACAATAGCACATGATAATTCCTATAATAAACGCTGCATTCTATATCAGTTGTAGTAGTTCCCATGTAATTGCCATACAGGCCTGGTTTCCATACTATCTCTGAGGTCTATCTGCCTGGACTCTATGACTGCACACTTTGCTTCCCCACATTGTCAACTACATGGCGATTCCCTTAGATGTAAATTCTTCCAACTTTTATGACAATGTAGTGACACTAGGAAATAATCAATGCAAGCCTTAGATGGGAGAAAGGAGAGATAATGCCCTGAGGGTTAAACTAATCTCCTGTGAGATAGGGTTTCTCTTTTCATTTAATATCTGCTTGGTCTCAAAAACAATAGATAAGTCATATAGTCTGGAGGAAGAAATGACAAAAATAAGGCCAAAAGTTCTTACTTCCTCTGTATTGAAAAGCCTGGTCTTACTAAAGAATGGCCAATAAACCTCTGAGTTAGTTGGTCCCATTCTGTGAGCAAGGTAAAACAAAATTGCAATGTTGAGAATTTAGCACTACTTCTTCATATAAAAAAATTAGAGATATGCACATTGTTTCAGTGAACAACTGCCTTAAGTGATTCTTTAGAGGAGCTGTTCATTATAAACAAAGAGATAAAATATGAAAGTAGGAAAAACTGATAATGATTTTTCAAAGTAATACTAACTCTTATCAGACGTTCAGAAGAACTCACTGCAGACAGTGATAAACCCTAACTTTGCAATAGCAGGTCTCTAGGCTTGTGGAGAAAATAGGATGGATACACTGAGGCTAAAATTAAAGTCTGCATTACTATTAACTTTTAATTAATCAACTCCATACCTACCTCTGAAAATATAATAGCACTCTCTGGAAGCCCATTTTTGATGGACAGTTTCAAGACAAAACCTGTGTGTTACTTCTGTTGTGATGAGACCTGTTAATCTCATTATAGCAGCTCAATGGCAAAGGAGCTTTGCGACTGAACTAGAATATTAGTAAGAACTGAAGACAAAGGTACAAATGTGTTTCACTAGGGTTCTAAAAAAGTGCTCTCAGGCATTCAAATGATTGGAAGTGCATTGCCTCATTATTTCATGGAAGCCTATAATTTCTTAAAATATATTTGAGATATAATATTGTATAAGTTTAAGGTATATGTTAATTTGATACATTTATGTATTGTAATATCACTGCCATTACAGCAACAGTTAGCACCCCTATAGCATGTGATACCATTTTTTTGTGGTGGGAATAATTAACACCTAGTCTTTTAGCAAGTTGGATGATTATAATTCAATATTATTGTCTGTATTCACTATACTTTGCTCTAGGATTTGTCAGCTGGTTGCAAGTTTGTATCCTTAAACAAGATCCTCCTATACCCCCACCCCCAGACCCTGGTCACCACCATTCTACTCTCTGTTTTTATGAGTTTGGGTTATCTACATTCCATATATAAGGGATATCATACAATCCAAGTGCCCATCAATGGATGAATGGATAAAAAATGTGATTATATATATATGTATTTTAATATACATATGTAATAGAATAAATTACGTGTGTGTGTGTGTGTGTGTGTGTGTGTGTATATATATATATGTATGTATGTATGTAGTGGCATATTATTCAACCATGAGAAAGAAGGAAATCCTGCCACTTGATACAACATAGACGATCTCTGAGATATTATATTATATTAAATAAGTCAGACAAAGATAAATACCAAGGGTCTGTATTTTTAGATCTGGAAGTGACCTTGGATGTCACTCAGTCCAAGGTCTGGAGTTTGTAGACTTCTTCTATAAACAAGAGTAGAGGGTGGGAATTACTAAAAGAGTAAGGAGCTATTGATGCTTGTGATGAGATAACCACAGCATCAATCAAAGTTGACTGGAAGATGGCTTTGAATTTCAGCACTTTCTGACCTTGCTGCCATGTACCAGGAAAAGTATAGAGTTGCCTTACGCACTTGGGGCTAGGCCATCAACATTGTGATCACCCCTTTTCCAGTCTTCATAAGATCTATGTGAAAGGACCTTCAGAATAAATAGGGCACTTTCCTGTGCAAGGTTCTTATTTTACACGTGGGCCTTCTTACCCTATCCTTATCTATTCAGATCAGAAAACTACTTGAGATATTTTTCTGACCCTTTCTTTTAGTTTGTTTTTATTTTATTTCCCAAAGAACCAAAAGAGAAGACAGTTAAAACATTTTTGTCGTTGTTGTCGCTTATTCTTTAGCTAGAAAGAAAGTGGGTATAGATTTCTCTTGACATGAATTTTAATTTTAAAAAATCTGGAAGAGAGAAATGCCAAGGAGAAGGTACAAACTCAGAGTGAAATAAGAGGGGCCCGCCCACCCAAACTCTCCCATGGGCTTGGAGAAATTGTTTCAGGAACAGTCTTGGCTCCAGCTTTGAAGAACTGATAAAGGGTAGTAACAGCAGAGTAATGGTAAAAACGCTGGGAATAGTAACAAAAAGATTAAAGAGCTCTGGCTATGCCATGTAATTTTAGGTAAATCACCTGACTGCACTGCTACAGCTTCCCTTTCAGAAAAATGTACTACCAAATTTGAAAAACTCTCATGTACATTAAATTAGATAATGGATACTAATTTAAAGTAGTTCATAGTAGGCATTCAATGGATGTTTATTATTACTATCTCTATTTGAGTGTGAATTAAATAGAATCACTTTTTTCTGAACATCCTATGTAGTTTCTTGGGCAGATCACTCTTAACACAGAAATGTTTAGATGTTTGGGGGCTTCTTTTTTTTTTTCAGTATTAGTTTTGGACATTGGCCTTCCATCTGAATTTTGTCATAATGGAAGTCCTCTTCCATTGGAAACTGTAACTCTCTGTGTTCATTATAATTTGTGGCTATTCTAGAAATATTCATGGTGTAAATGATATGCTTATTACCCAAGAGAAATATAATCTGAACTACCCCGTTGAGCTGGAACTAAATCAACTTTTCCAAAAATGAATCATAATCCTCACTAATACACTTTGACTGCTGTTCATTATGCTTGTAATTGTGGCTGATAGATTTATTGAAATACTTCCATCTAAATGGACACTCTCTGAATCAGTTAGCATATAATAGATACCCCCTCTCTATCAAGTCTTCTGATATTGCACCAGAGTGAGGAACTAAATGCCAAGAAAGTTCTAGGCTATTGTACTCATGTTTTTGTGTGTATGTAAACAACAAGACAAAACACTCTCTTAAGAGGAAAAGGGATATTGTCTATCATTTTTGAAATTTAATAGACTTTGTATTTCAGAGAAGTTTTAGGTTAACAAAAAAAACTGAGCAGAGACTACTCTCTCATTTTTCTATGTTGTGAAAACCTGTCGTCAAGCCATTTCAGGTGAGAAGTTAATTGTCTGCTCTTTCACTGCTGAAGAATTCAGTTTCAATATTAAATCTGCTCCAAAATGAAACGGCATTCAATAATCATATATTACTTCCTATTACGGGCTCATCAAAAGCATAACTTTCTACTATGGAATACTATTTGCAAAGAGGAAAAGGAATGAAAACTGTAGGATCTGCAGTTCTGAATAAGAAAAATATCCAAGAGAAATTTTCGTGAAATCATCCTGTGCCAGTAAAAACAACCTCAGTTCAGGGAACATTATAGGCTCTGTGAGCTGAAAGGGTCACTTTACTTGGCTAAGTCCCACTTTCCTCAGCTGCAAAACAAAGTGGGTCCCGCTCAGTGGTTCTCAGCTTTGGCTGCTGTGTATCGTAACCTTCTGAGATGTTTTTCAATCATCAATCTCACTGAGGCTGGGCCTCAAGAACAATATAGGAATGATCTCTTCCTTAAAGGTTTGGCAGAACCAGACTGTAAAACTGCCTGCGAGGTATGTGTGCGTATGGGTTTAGCCATGTGGTTAGTTACACAGCAGATTTTAATCTACTGATTCAATTTCTTTAGTGGTTATTCATTTATTTAGGTTTTCAATATTTTTGTGAAACACTTTTGAGAAGTCTTGTTCTTCTAGGAAATTTTTCACTTCATACATGTTTAAATATATACTGGCATAAAGTCATTCATAGTATTCCCTCATGCTTTTTAAATCTTATCCTCTAGCTGCAGTTATGATCATATTTTCACACTCAATACTGTTTGATGTTTTTAACTTTCTTTGTGATCCCTATTTCCAGTTTTAACTCTTAAATTTTACTTACAAAAACACTTTTTTTTGCTCTTCTTTGCTTTCTCTTCACTTTCTTTTTCCTTTATTTCTGTTTCTATCTTTAATTCCTTCTTTTTATTTTGTTTTTTTCTGCTTGTGTTGCATATTTTGTTCACTAATTTTAAGGCTTTCCTGTTTTGTTTTGTTTTTTTATGTGTGTGTATGTGTGTATGGTGTGTGTGTTTGAATCTATAAATTTCTCCTTACTGCTTTGGCTACATCTCACAACTTTTGATATGAAGTGCGTTCATTGTAATTCAGTTCAAAATGTGATTTGACTATTATGGCTTTGTATTTGTCACAGGTATTATTAGAAATATATCTTAATATTTCTAAATATATTAATAGTTATATTTTAGTTATTTCCATTATTTCATTTTATATATTTTTTTATTTTTAGCCATGCCCACAGCATGTGGAAGTTCCCAGGCCAGGGACTGAACCACAGCAGCAACCCAAGCTTTTGGAAGAAGTGACAAGGCCAGATCCTTAATCTGCTGTGCCACAAGAGAACTCATTTCATATTAAATGAAATACTGTCTGGTCTATATGATATTATTTGATATTTGTTAACATTTACATTTACTGGGCGAAACCATGGTCCATATTTTTTAACAGAATCTCATTATTTTTACAAAATATATGTTTTTCCTTTTTTAATGAAGTATAATTGACAAATAAACATTGTATACATTTAAGGTATACAAGGTGATTGATTTGATACATGTATACATTGTGAAATAATCACCACAATCAGGACAATTAACATATCCACAGCCTCACAAAGTTACTGTTTTTGTTTTGTTTTTTAACATGGATGAAGCTGGAGAACATTATACTAGGTAAAAGCATCCAATACTGCATGTCCTCACTTAGAGGTCGAATCTAAATACAGTTAAAGTCACAGAAGCAGAGTGGAATGGTGATTGCAGGAGCTGGGAGGAGGGGAAAGCGGGGAAATGTTGGTCAAAGAGTATAAATTTTCAGTTATGCAGGATAAATAAGTTCCAGGACTTTAATGTACAGCATGGTGATTATAGTTAATAGCACTGCACTGTAAACTTGAAATTTGCTAAGAGTTCTTAAGTGCTATCAGAAAAAGATATACTTTTTTATAAACGTCCATTTCTGTTCTGAAAAAAATAAATTTATTCTCTAATAGCTCAGTGTGAGATTCCATATATCTTTTAGATAAAGCTTGCTGATTTTGCTGTACAAATATCCTATAGTCTTAACAGTTTTACTGCTTGATCCAATAGTTTCTGAGAGATAAGTATGAAAATATTCTACCATGATCATAGATTTGTGATTTTTCTTTATATAAGTTCTGATATTTTTGGTGTTATGTGTTTTGATTCTATGTGTTAGGTGATTAAAAATCATCAATAATACATATCTTTAATGTATATTTTAGCATTATCTTATCCTTAACATATATTTCATTTGATATTGATATATCCATGGCATATTAATCCTGATATATTTTCCTCCATTCCTTTATCTTTAGCCTCTCTAGGTCATTGTATTTTAGGCATATTTCTTATAAACAACATATGGCTAAAAGTTTTTTATACGCAACATAAGAACCTTGATTTTTTTAAAATTTCATTCAATAATAAGCTTTATTTCATTTTTAATTTTATTTTCTTTTTCTTGGTCATGCTCACGGCATGTGGAAGTTCTGGGGCCAAGGATCAAACCCTTGTCACAGCAGTGACCTGAGCCACAGCCATGATAATGATGGATCCTTACCCAATGAGCCCCCAAGGCACTTCAGAACCTTGATTTTATATGCCAAATTATATACATTTATATTTATTGTGATTACAGATATCTTAGAATTTATTTCTATCATTTTTTCTTTTCTATATCTCTTCTTTGTTTCAGTTTACTCTTCTCTCCTCCAGCTTTCTGTTTACTAATACAGTCTTCTTTGTTTACATTTTACTTTTCTATTGTTATTAAAAATACACATTTTATTTCTGTTGTTTTAGTTGTTAGCCTTAAGATTTTAAATAACTGACTTAAAATCTAAATTTCAGCAGTATCTCTACTCTTTTGGATAATTCAAAAACTTTAAAACACTTTGACAGAAATCATTTTCTTCCATTCTTAGATGTCAAGTATTTTCATTCCATTTGGTTTTATACCCCTCTGGAATTAGCCACAATTATCGTTTTATGCTGTCCATGCTTAGATTACTAGTGTATTTACCATTTTCTTTGTCATCATTGCTTTTTACGTCCTCCTTCCTTCTGAGTTCAATTCCTATAATTAGGAAGTAGATCCATTAATAGTTACTCCAGCACATTTCTATGACTGGTGAACTCTCATTTTTTATTTATTTGAAAGTATGTTCAGCATTAAATCATGTACTTATGTTTTGGTTTTCAGGTTTCTTTTCATTTCTCACACAAGAAACTATGAGCTCAACTGTGTACATGAAGAATTGTTATATCCAATCCAACATTACTAGGTGTTCATTACAGCAGTATTTTCAATTCTCTTTACCATTTTGCTGTCTATTTTGGCCATCAACGTTTCACAGTAGATTGAGAGCTTCCCCAGGCTTCAACTATGGCCAAGACTTCATGCAATCTGTGGCAGGGGCATTCCAGGCAATGATAAAATAGTGTTCAAAAGCGTGAAATTTAAAAGTCTAAGTTGTTTTCTGGGAATAGTACAGTGTGGTTTATGTTTTGGTTATGTGAGGACAGGCATAAGAAGTTATGACAGTTGACAACAATGATCTTCACTTCATTCCATAATAAGGAATTTGGATTTATCTACCAATAAAATTGAAGCCGTTAAAGAGATTTAAACAGTTGAACGTCAATCTTATTTGTGTTACAGGCTAATCACTTCAATTTCTCTGGGGCTAGACTGAGTGTGAGACAAAATGGATGTGGGGAGACTAATGAGATTGCCACCATAGTCCAGGAAAGAGTGATTTTTAATCGGCCTACTTTCAGTACCATAGTCTGATGTCTAGGTTTCTAGAGAGCAGAAGAAGTACTTAGAAATGTATTATGCACACATATACCATCACGTTCCCTAAACTTTAAATAAAACTTGGAATGTTTATGCACTCAATAAATCATCAATCAATGCCTAGTTGATTTGACAAAACAATGTTCTATTCCATAGCCTCACCCTAGCTATAGCATCATCCCCTTATGAATCATATTGATCTTCCCAATAGCATGAAAAGAAACTGAAGTTTAAAATAAATTTAAAAAATGAAATGTTTAAGACAGCCTAAGTCAGAAAAGTAGCTATATGCTTGTTTGTGGGAATGGTACTCTTTCTGTTCTGGAGACTTTATGCTAAGCTGTATAGCCTTTTTAGTATACTGCGTCACTAAATCAGTTGCCTTATGGACCATTAACACCGTGTATCGGTGAACTTAACAAGAGTGTGAAATTTCTCCCTCCCATTAAACTACTCTAAGACCTAAAACAAAATCCCTCCTTATATAAAACTTATTACCCTCCTTAAGTAACCCACAATGAATGATTTCCATAGGAGAGAGACAGGCAATTGAGATTAGTCATTTTCTGAAAATACCCATCTATCCTCTAGTGAATACCTTTCAGCAAACACTCAGGTTTGCCTTTCTCAAGCAATTCCCTAGATTGTCTGATGGCACAGAAATCTAGTGATGTCCAACCTGTTTTAGTCTCTTCAAACAGGGACTGAAGACAGGTGGAGTCCACACTGGTAGGCTCCGAAGGAAAAAAAGATATATAAAAATATACCCAGGTGGGCACAT
Source organism: Catagonus wagneri (assembly GCA_004024745.2). Lineage (NCBI taxonomy): Eukaryota > Metazoa > Chordata > Mammalia > Artiodactyla > Tayassuidae > Catagonus > Catagonus wagneri. The sequence goes on along the minus strand of PVHT020000017.1, from coordinate 2,449,876 downwards.
GACATTTTCCTTCAAATATTCTGTACTTATGGTCTGCCAAACATTTCAAGAACATTTTTCTACCTTCTTTGGACAAGGCTCTTCTGGATAAATGAGCTTCATATAAAACACCGAATAGGATAAAAGATTGAAAAAGTATTAAGAATTAGTAAGCAGGCTACTCATAACACTATACCACATAAATCACAGACTGTTTATTCAGCTGAGTAGTGTGATGATTTTTTTTAATTCTGAGAGGAAATATACCCTTTCCATCTCTCATCCTCATTTATCCCTTTCATTATTTTTAAGGTTTGTGAACAATGCATTTTTTTTTCTGATTTACAATGATGGCTTTGTTACTTTCAGATAAGGATACTATGCCAGGAACAGAATAAGAATACTATTCTGGCAATGTTGAACAGTTCTTCCAAGAAAGAACATGGCACACTTAGCTAGTTGTGATGACCATGGAGAAAAATCAGGTATCCATGGTCACCCTTGTGTGGCAGTCTGTGTTTTCAGTGGGTACAGAACCACTGCCTACCGGCACAGGGGTCTTTTCAGCCTCTCTTGACAGGTTGTCTTCCATAACTGCCACCCAGTGAAGTGCCCTATCCTTTGTGCATTCATTTAGAGGATCAGTATTGTACTCTTAACATTTACCTTATTCCAGGGGCAGGTATAATATTTTGGTTTGGAGCAAGTGCTCTGGAGCAAGGCACTCAGGATAGTTTCAAACTGACCTTGGGCAATTTGCTTAATCTCTGTGCCTTGCTCTTTTCATCTGTAAATTGGAGAGTAAAAATACCTCTTTGAGTTATTTCTTAGGATTAATCACTTAATATACAGTCAGTGCTTAGAAAAGTACACAAACACTAAAGCACCGCTTACTACTGCTGACACTGTGTTCATCACTGAGGATATGGCTGTCAGGGTCCCTGTTCTCAGGAACCTCAAAACCCACTTAGGGAAACAATGCCTAAACTGGCATAACAATAAATTATGACAAGTGTTTGCCATGGAAGTTCAGGGAGTTATGGGAACCCCTACAAGGGGGATCTAACACATTCTCAGATGAATCACTTTTCAAAATGTCATCAGAGCCAAGATCTCTGAAGGACGATTAGAGTTAAGAGATTGGATGCACGTGGGAGTGTGTGCATTTGTTAGGTTGAGTGGGGAGTTCATGTGTCAAAATCTGAAGGAAATCTTGATCTGGTGCATGATAGAAAATGAGAAAGTTTGACTGGCCTAGGCCATAAACTGAGTGAGTTTGGGTGCTAATGAACATGTGGGAAGAAGAGCAGGAAATGTAAATGGAAAGGCAAATAGATAAGCCAAAACCTTATAAACCTTTTAAGAACATGCTAACTCTATCAACTTTTAAGAGTTTGGATTTTGCCATGGGATCAATGATAAACCTCTGAAGGGTTCTAGGCAAGGAAATGAAAGTTATTTTTGAGTCACAGAAATATTATTTCGGCTCAAGTGTGAAAGATCCATTCATTTATTTAACAAATATTTATTTATTAGGTGTCTGTTGTGTGCCAGGCACTGACTTAGGCCTTAATGATACACCAAACAAAATAAAATTTTAAAAAAAGCAGTCATTACAGGGTTTGAGTGGAGGGAGAAAGGCAATAAGCATAATAAAGAAAGTAAGTGTCTATATATGCATACATATATGTGATATAGTACTATGTAGAATAACAGAAGCACCATGGGAATTATGGCTGTAGGGGATGGATTAGAATTTTAAGTCGTCCTCATTTGAGAAAGTGACATTTGAGCAAAACCTTGATGGAGAAGAGTAGTGAACCATGTATCTATTGGTGAAGGATGACTCTAGATTGAGATAACCAATGAAAAAGCCCGGAGGCAGAAGTGTGCCTTGCATAACAGGAGAAGAGAAGGCATTAAACTAAGATGGGTAGCAGAAGATGAAGCAGAGCGACAACGGGCAGGGGTGGGGTATGGAACCTTTGTAGGCCACTGTAATGCTTTGAAGACATGCTTTGAAGATATGTGGAGCCTCTGAAGGATTTTGAATATAGGAGTGATTCAATCTGACTTAGATTTCAACAGAATCATTCTGACTACTGTGTTAAGAATAGATGGTATGATGACATGAAAGCAGGAGAATGAGTCAGAAGACTACTGCAATAACTCAGCTGAGAGATGAGGGTAGCTTTGACCTAGGTGGAACCAGTATTAGACAGGCCCAACCCTAAAGTATGCTGTGTTCAAGGAAAGAGTTTAAATGGAAGCACAAACATGTTAAATACAATAGATTCTACCTTCCTATCTTACAAATATGCCTTCATATTGAGAAATTTTTTAAGTATAACTATATGCTTTTTCATATTACTAAAAGTTGGGAAAATATCAAATATGACTGAATTTATATATTATTGTACTTGTCTGCATATCCCGGTGCACTGACAATATATGTATGATTAATAATATAAAACATACAATTTATACTTTATTATGTATCGGTTCTATAATCTTTTCCTGCTTTTATTTCAGTGAAATTATTCTTGTTATAATCATGATTTTTATATAATATTTATTCTACTCATGACAACACTAGATTAGATATGCTTTCTTGAGTCATTGTAGTATTAATAGGTTTTTACTAATTTTACTAATTTCAATTTGGGGAAATTTATCTGTGAGGCAGTAGAACTGAAACTGCAAATAAAGTTGTTAAAGCAACATTTAGATTCACAAATGAACCACAGATTTTACTCACCATGTTCCAAAAGTGTAATACTGTACATTGGCCAAATTTTCATTATTGCAGAAATTATTACAATATATTTAAATTTCATCATTTAATTTTCTATGACACGCAGATTTCACAAAGACATAAAGTAACATATGGATGCGTACGGTAACTTAGAGACTTGGTATCATGCTTCCCACACGTTATGTAAAATTTTTAAAAATTTACATTTTAAATTGAAACAAGTATGAATAGGTTAACATGAGAAAATATTCTTCAGCTGCTGTGTCCAGCTGTGGTTACTGACCTAATTCATAATTCCGTGCAGAACTATGAACTAGAACACAAAAGGAAGCAAGAAAATGGACACTTAGCACTACCAGGAAACTATATCTCCTTATTAAGGGTTCTACTGCATTTACGCTATTTGAGAAAAAGGATTTGATAAGTTAATTTGTTGTTTTCATTATTTAGGAGCTTCACCTCTCAAATCCTCCCCACACTCTAATGCAGCGTTCAGTTTCAGCTGCCACAGAAATCTGAGCCTTCAGAGCACGTGTATATATCATTTATCTTTTCAAGAACACAGAGCAAGCAATTAAGTGTTTCTCTGGTGCCTGAACGGTATTTGTCAGGAAAATGGATGTTTAGGGTTGCAGATCCTATTCTGCCAGTGTTGAATGTTTGTTCTCAAGTAACAAAATTGCCCCTGTGTTTTTTAATAAATTTATTTTTCTGTTTTGGGGGTATGCAGGGCCCTCTAAAGAAGTGAGCCAAGTTAAAAGGCATTTCTTCTCTGGGTCTAGGGGTGGCACAGGTGTAAGGGATCAAAAGTAGGCAGATTCTGGATATATTTTAAGGCATAGCCAAAGAATCTGCTATTAAGTGAGATGGACAAAACTATGCTAGGAGCAGGCTACGGTGTAAGAAGATCAGGAGCTTTTGCTTTGAAACCCTGAATTTGAGATATCTATTGGATATCTATTAGACATTCAAGAGGAAATGTGAAACAGGCACTTGCCTATACTAGTCTGGAGTCCAGGAGATGGGTCCAAGCTGGAGATACAGATTTGGGAATCATTAGCATATAGATGCTATTATACAAAGACGTGGATTGGATGAAATCACCAAGGGACTAAGTTAATTTTAGAGAAGAGCTAAGAATAAGTATCTTTGGGAGTTCCCATCGTGGCTCAGTGGTTAACAAATCCAACTAGGAACCGTGAGGTTGCGGGTTCAATCCCTGGCCTCGCTCAGTGAGTTAAGGATCCAGCGTTGCTGTGAGCTGTGGTGTAGGTTGCAGACACGGCTCAGATCCCGCGTTGCTGTGGCTGTGGTATAGGCCGGCAGCTACTGCTCCTGTTAGACCCCTAGCCTGGGAACCTCCATATGCCGTGGGTGCAGCCCTAGAAAAGGCAAAAAGACAAAGAAAAATAAAATAAAATAAAATAAAATACATTAAAAAATTAAAAAACGAATAAGTATCTTTGGGTATTCCTATTTTAAAGACTGGGAAGAAAAGGAGAAGATAGTAAAGGAGACTGAGAAGTAAAAATTTGTGAAGTCAAAGGAAAATAATGAAAAAAATCATAGAAATCAGATATTTAAGCCAGAGACTGTTTAATGAACATGGTGTGAAATGCTGCAGGTGGGTTAGAACTGAGATCACTGAGACCTGACCATTAGCTTTAGCAATGTAGTTATTTTTTTCAACATAAGAAAAGCAGTTTAGATTGAGGCAGTGGAAGTGGAAAACTTTATTTGAATATGTTGATGAGAGAAGTGAAGTGCATTATAGCAAGTATAGAAAATTCAAGTTTTGCTACAAAGGAAGTAGGGTGGTGCCAGGAGCACTAAGTGCAGCCAAGATTTTTTTTTTTTCAAGGCAAAAGGAATTGCAATGTTTGTATCCTGATGGGCATCATCTAGTAGAGTGAGAAAAATTATAATGTAAGAAAGAGCAAGGAGAATTGCTGGAGCAACATCTAGTGTGAGAGGAAATGAGGTCTAATGCACATACCAGAGAGAGTTGCTTAAGATAGAAACACAGTTGATCTAAAATAACAGGTGGGAAGATAGAGGATGTCTACCAGGTACTGGTAGGTGAGCAGATATGACACCACGAGTATCTCAAAATTCTCTTCTCATTACCACATATTTCTCAGTAATAGATTAAGCAAGCTTATCAGCTGACAGTAGAGTTGAAGCAGGATTAGAGGTTTAAGGAGAGAAGATATAGGATGGGGTATAAATGTTGGAGAGTGAGAGAGTGTGTGGATTACCTTAAATATCCACTTGCGATAACTGCGCAGAGATTTAAAGTAATTCCAATAAGCATGGTTGTGTGATTTTTATCCAGCCACATTCAATTGCATAGATTCTAGCGCACAGTTGGAAGAGAGTTGGATTTAACCAGATTACTGTTTTTCAAAGGGAGTACAACAACACAAGAGAGGGGCAAGAGAGTTGAGAGTATATGCAAAGGAGAGATTTTAATGTTTGAGCCTGGAATTTAATCTGGTCAAGGAGGTAAAAGAGAACATGAAGTTTGACCCATGGCAAATATAGCAGAACCATTCATGCCCAGATGAGCTGAAGGACTGAGCTGCTGTAAGACAAGGAATCAGATGGACATATAGGAGGTAGTGGACAGGGAGTTATGATAGAAATTGAGTTATGGAGGGGTTGAACATTAGTTCTGATAAAATCAAGATTATGATCATGGAAACAGGTATCTGAGTGAGAGTAAAGACAAAATCATTAGAGGAGAAATGTTCAACAAAGTGAAATGTTGGAATGCTCCTGTATCATTTGTGTCTCTTATGAAACTGCTACAAATTAAGAAAGGAGTAGTTTTAGAGAAAAATGTCAGTACACCAGGAAATATCATCCTTGGAAAATGATTGGGGAATGGCCCAGGGACCTTTAGAAATCACAGCAATGAAGCACAGTGAGTCATTTAGCTTGATGACATGAAAATCAAAACTGACAGTATATAGAGAGGAGAAAGGAATAATGGTCTAGAAACAGTAAGAAGGAATCAAAGTGGATAGCTATCTGACCTACAGGCATAGTGTTAAAGGAGATAGTGGTAGAGAAATGAGGCGCAGTGTAACAAGACAGCAGGAGAAGCAATATTCTTAGAGGAGACCTAAGTTTTAGATAGAGCAAGGGGGAAGGAACTATTTCAGAAAAGAATATCACTGGTTTTGGTAATGAAGGGAGTGGTGAATTTCATAGGGCTTTAAGAGTAGAAAGTTTTCAGTAGTCAGGGAAAGATCAGAGAAATGAACAGAATGGAGGTGGTGATGCAGAATTACATGCGACTTAGACTGGGGGAGATGAAGCCTGGGATCTGGGGCTTTTGGTGGTAACTGACATCAGGGATAAAGGGTAGTGACATAGGTCAGGTGGTCTTAAGGCAGACTGTGGTGGTGAAGCTGTGAGTGTTGAAGAGCGTGTAATGTTGAGTATCTAGAATTCACTCTTGATCCAGAAAGTGGCTGCAAGAGTGTGAATCAGATTAGTTATCATCTTGCTTTGATTTGGTCCACTTACATTTTTAAGATTTTCAAGAAGTTTTACAATTCTCACTGCCTTTAGTTTATTGACTCCTCTTGAATTGTTTGTGTGTATACGTATAGTCCTCTGATGCCAGTAAGACAGTTATTTTTGTTAATATTACTTAATTAATTCTAAATTGAGAGAGCAACTTCTTTGGGCCAGAATGTCAGCCATAGGAACTAAAAGTGAAATATTGACCTACCTTTGAATAGCTCACGAAACATCAGAGTAGAATATGTTGAACAATGTTTATAGTTGTTTATAATTAATAAACTAAATGTGGTATAAAAACAGGCTAATATATTATCCATCAGGTAATTGTTCTTTTAAATTTTCCTTCAATAACTGCATTTAATTTGTTGATCCATAAAAATGTGAAGAATAAAAATTACATATAGATACCAGCTAACCTAAGGCTCTTCCCAACTTACTGATCTAAAGAATCTCAGGCCTGAGCAGTAGAGTATTTAATATAATTCCTACTTTACGACAACACAGTGGTTAATGAGAAAAAGACTGAAATGGGAATAGAGAAAGAGAATAGAGCTCTGTGGCCAATTATTGCATCTCAATTTCTTCCAGTAGAAAATGTGTGGGTTTCCACTATCTTAGGTATAAGAGTGTGGGCCTAGACATTAATTCCCAAAGTATTTATTGAGTACAAGATTTCTAACGGAAAGCAGAATCAAAAAAGGGAAGTTTCAACCTCACACTTTGTCCCCTGAGTATTTCATAAATGCAAAATGTGCTTTTCATAAGGAATTAAAATTTCCTCGTGAAAATGCTTAGAATAAGCAAAAAAAAAAAGTCTGTTTCAGTGTTTGTTTTGGGGGTTTTGGGTTTTTTTAGCAGGCAAGGTAGGGGAACCCATTCCTGCTGTCATTTAATCCTTGACAAAATTTGACTTAAAATATAGGTATTAGTTACCAATTATTTGATAAGTAAGGCACTAACTCATAATTACAGGGGGACGATTGATAAAAGGTCAGCTTTTGTAAACTAACACAAGTGCATTGTTGAAGGATGGGAAGTTGGGGAAAACAACATGCATTACCTATCCCATAATTTCATTGCTTAGAAATGGAGAAAGTATTATTTTTCAAAGTTGAGGGATAATATCCAATTGGACATCAGCTGTTTTTCTATTGGTTTCATGCTTTAGCTGCCTTGGCACATTTCTTTAAAGGCTACTGAAAAGGCGGAGTGGGGAAAAAAGGAAAAGAAAAAAAGGTGCTGAATTTTGTCCTAGAAGTAACATAACTTTTTAGAAAACAAATGAACAAACAACAGTAGCAACTCACCCTGACAATTTCTATTTCACCACAGCTTTAATTCATATACACAAAGTATCACAATGCCTTATTTCACAGGTGATTTAGCCAACAGGTAGACAAGGACACATGTGAGAATGCCATTACAGCCTATCAATGTATTTTTGAAACCAGGTAACCAGAAAAACTGATTTTATAAGTACAGAGCCAGCTAATACCTCAGAGGGAAGGGAGATTTTATGTGTGCTAAGACTCAAAGTACAATTTTCACATTCAATATATGTTCACCTTCTGAAGGTTCAGCCATTTAGGGAAAGGATTCTTGAAGCTTTCAGTCTCATTCAGTATTCTTAGGGGGAAAAGAACGTCATCACTCACTGTGGCTTTGTCAGCTTTGGTCAGCCTGCTCCTTTAGAAGCTGGGGAAGTATCTGAACTAGAAGTATACTTCTGCCAAAACATAGCTAGAAAGTCTTCTAATTCTTCCAGGGAGAAGTCAATGTAATGTCAACAATAACAACATCGGAGTTCCCTTTGTGGCACAGCAGAAACAAATCTGACTAGGAACCATGAGGTTGCGGGTTCGATCCCTGGCCTCGCTCAGTTAAGGATCCGGTGTTGCCATGAGCTGTGGTCTAGGTGGCAGACGTGGCTGGGATCTGGCATTGCTATGGCTGTGGCATGGGCTGGCGGATACAGCTCCGATTAAACCCCTAGCCTGGGAACCACCGTATGCCGCAGGTGCAGCCATAAAAAGACAAAAAGACCAAAAAATAAATAAATAAATAACAACATGCTAGATAAAGCAGTCTCCAGGACTGGCAAGAACCTTTATCCATGGATTCAGCAAAATTACTAAGCACCTATTGTTGACAGGCTCTGTGCTCAATCAATGCCAAAGATAAGTAGGTGAATAGTAAGCCATCTATGCCATGTAGGAACTCACTGTCTACTGTGAAAGATCAATGGATAATTATAACATAGTACAAACAGGGTTCTGATAGGGTGATCACAGCTTGCTATGGAAATACATTGGAGAGACACCTCACAAAGTCTTAGCTGGTACTTGATGGGGTACAGGAAAGGTTTTCCAACATTTAAGCCCTTCTATTTATATGCAGGTGACTCTTTCTTGTCTCAGAGTCAGGGGAAATCAACTATTTAATACACATAGCAAATACTTACTGAGTACTCATTGTGTTTCCAGTACCAATCTAGGTATTAGAATAATGAATAAGAAAGAAAAAAACCTGCATAATCTAGTAAGCAGAGGCAGGCAGTAAGCAAAATAAATAAGTAAAGCAAATAGCATGTTATAAAATTCAAAGTATCATGAAGAAAGCACAGCAAGAAAGGTGAATAAGGAGTTGTCAAATAGGCGGTGTCACATAGGAGGAAATTTCCAGAATTTAAATTCTCTTACTCCGAATGAGACATGGAGCCAAAAATCAGATTCTAGTAGAGGAGTAGTAAGATATTATTTCCGTTTTAGCAAGATTACTCTGGTTGTTGTGTCAAGAATGGATTTAGGGAGCCAAGTTTGGAAACAGGGAAACTATTAGAATAATCAAGACGAGAAGATGATGGCTTGGATCAGGTTTATAGCAATGAGAGTGTGAAAAGTGGATATATTCTGGAATATTGAAGGTATTACTGAAAGCATTTGTAGATGGGTTTGGGATGTTAAAGGAAAAAGAGAAATCAAGGATGACTCTAAGAATATTGGACTGAGCAATTAGAAGAATGGAATCACCATTAACAAAGATGGAAAAGAATGAAGAAACAGCAGGATTATGTAGGAAATATGGGAGAAGAGCAGGAAATCATTTGTGGACTTATTTATTTATTTATTTATTTATTTATTTATTTATTTGTCTTTTTGCCTTTATGCAGAGCCACACCCGCGGCATGTGGAGGTTCCCAGGCTAGGGGTCTAACAGGAGCTGTAGCTGCCGGCCTTCGCCACAACCACAGCAACGCGGGATCCGAGCCGCGTCTGCAACCTTCACCACAGCTCAACGGCAACGCCGGATCCTTAACCCACTGAGCAAGGCCAGGGATCGAACCCGCAACCTCATAGTTCTTAGTCGGATCCGTTAACCACTGAGCCACGAAGGGAACTCCCATTTGTGGACTTTAAAAGACAGAGATGCTTATTACCCAGGCAGAGATGTTGGCTAGGCAATTGGATATATGAGTCTGGAGCTGAGAGGAGAGCTTGTGGGGAGTGATATGAATTTGGTTATTAATTTATGAATATTATGTGAAGGCCTGAAGCTATGTGAGATCATCTAGGAAGTGTAGACAGAGAAAAGGATCAAAGACTGAGCCCTCTGACACTGCAATATTAAGAGTTTAGGGAGATAAGGATGAACTAGCAAGGGAGACTGAGAAGGGAGTCTCAGCCAGTGGGGCAGAAGGAGAATTAGGAGTGTGATGTCAATAACCAAATAAAGAACGTGTTTCAAGAAAGAGGGAGTCATCAACTATTTCAAATTCTGCTAAAGGTAAAGAAAGTTGAAAAAGGAGGAATGTACAGTGGATTTATCAAATGTGGAGATATTTCCTATACTACATAAAAGTAGTAGTTGTAGGATGATCGGGTCAAAAGCCTGATTGGAATGGGTTCAAGAAAAAATGGAAAGGGAAGAATTAAAGACATTACAGGGATAACTATTGAAAACAGCCTCTGTTTTATAGTTAAAAACCACCCCAAGCAAGGCTTCATTCTTTTTCTATACTTATAAGCATAAGGACATGGAATCTGACCTAGGAGCTTCATTTTATCCGGGAGAGGGAAGAAAAGAGAAATGATTTGGAATAGAATTCAGTAGGAAGTCCTCAAATTCAGATAAGTCAATATGTTAATTGAGATCTTTCTGTTTTTAAGGAACAAAGATGTATTCAGGTTGACTGAGTTCAAAAGTGCTAACTGGAAAAACACACAGAGAAGTGGAGGGCAGGAAAAAGTCTCAATAGCAGCTCTTACGAAGTTGGATATTGCTCAGCACATAATAAATGGGAACCTAGTCTGTTCCCATCACCTCACCAACAGATGTTCATTGCTCCCTATTCTAGCAGCTCTCCTATATTCCTAACAGCTTTTCCCTTCACCTGATTCCATTTGTCCTACTCTGGCTGCTACACACTGTCATCTCTGCACTGTTTTCTTATCTCATGGTGTCTGAATAATCATGGATTCTACTGCCTCATTCTTCTACTTCCTCTTTTGTCTCATTCAGTTTCTGCCCAACAGCGCTTGACTGACTTTCTCTAAGTGAAAACCCCCAATAAAGAGAGGATTAGGTTGATTTACCCAAGAAGGAATAACCCTAATGGCCAAAGTTCTTGTCCTATATATGACTGGTTCTAATCCCTGGCTGGCTCTGGTCAGAGTGTTAGACTCATGTGGTTTGTATCCATTATGAAAAAAACATGGGCATGGTCTCACGGGCATTTGCAGGCATTTAGAGCTTCACAAACTCCTCTTGAGTACAGCTGGTTGAGGGCAAAATAAGTTGGAAAAATATATAAATAGATGGCAAAAGTGGTTAAAATGGTTTCTAATTCAGTTGTGTAAAACTTTTCTGAAAACAAAAAACTAAATAGTTGAAGTGCATACATGGGCAAGCATGGATGCAAAGGTAGATCATGTTCCTTTATAGGGATACTCTGTTTTATAAAGATAAACACTTCCAATTAAGGCAAGCATTCAACTCAATTCAATTTAAACCAAAATCCCAGTGAAAATTTCTCTTGAAACTTGACAAGTTGATTCTAAAATTCTTACGGAAGAGAAAATATGTTGAGAGAATCTTGCCCTACAAATATAAAAATCTACTGTAAAATTAAAACAGTGTAATCCTAGCATTGATAGAATAGAAAAATAGATTAATTAGAAAACAGAGACTCCAGAAACAAAAAACAATGGATATATAATTTAGTATGTAATAAAGGTTTCATTTTTATATCACCATTAAATAAACAATGATGAGGCAACAGGCCACTTATCTTGGAGAAAAAAAAGGATGAAACGAAGGTTTATTCTATTTCACACCATACATCAACAAATATCATATAAACTTAAAATATAAATACAAAAGATAAAACTATGAAAGAAATAGAAGAAAATAAAGGACATTATATGTATAATCCTGGAATAAAGAATGCTTTCCCAAGCATTTCAAGTGTATGTGTTAAAAATTTCTCAGATTAGACAACATAAAAATTAAAAAATCAGGTAAGGCAAAAGATACCATTATAAAGTAACAGCAAAACAAATACAAATGGCAGAAGATATTTGCCATATATATGAAAAACCAAAGGTTAGTATACAATATACAATGATACCTAGGAACCATTGAAAGAAAGACAATCCAACAGAAAAATGAGCAGGATGTATGTTCCATCCCTTCTCCTTTTGAGATTCAGAAAATAGTATGGTATTTGTAATTAGAAGTTGTGTATATATATAGATACACGTTCTGCCATTTACTATAACTGAATCACATCACCTGAGATACTATTCATACCTAATTCATGGGGAAGGGAGCACTTACTTCAAAGACATGAATCACCAGTGATTCCCATTTCACCTATCAATGCAGGGCAATTTGTCACCAGGAAACTGTATCATGAGCTTCAGATGCCATCTATTTATTCTGTGCATATATATCTCAGAGATCTCAAAAGAAAAGATTTTAACTTCTCTCCTTGGCTACTTTCGGCCTTTCAAAACAGTGAGCAATTTCTGTGTGCAATATTATTACACAAGTCCTTACCTTTTAGCACTTAAAAATCAATTCACCCTGCATGCCTTGATTACAAATGTTACTAAGTTGTAGAGTACAGTTCCCAACTGCAACATAAATTTTTCTACGGCAAGTACCATATCTTTGACTTTCTGTGTATTTCCTCCCACTGTTTAGTGGTATTTACTGGAGTTTTCTTCACACATACCACGAACGGTTTTTGACTACATATATCTACATCTACTTCTAGGCCCAAGTGCAAAAGCGATTTTTTCACTGTAATGGAGAGTGGAGTTGCAGATGAATTCTTCAAAGAAATTAGTTTTTCTCTAATTTGAGGGTTGTGCAAAATCCAAGGAGACTTCGGCTTAATTGATTTTCCACTATAACCATTAAGCCTGCATTTTTCTGGATTGATTTTTATATTACTATTTCTTGCTCTACAGAAAACTAAAGTGTGAGTTACCCTCCAACATGTGTGAAAACCAAAGAAAAAATATTATCCCCACTATGTCTTAAATGTTATTGGCTTGATTGTTCTTTCCCAGCTGCATGGTAAGACTATTAGGGACGACATCACTATTTATATACAATATATTTCAAATGCTCATTGGAATGCAGTGACAGTCCTAGTGCCATAAAAGTATTATACTACTAAATAATTAACTAAGAAATTATGAAAAACAAAATGGAGAATGAAAGACAACTGCAAAAGCATCTATCACAGCAAAATGGTTGTCTTTTATAGCTGGTTCTGTTTATTTTTCTGTGACTGAAGAACAAAATATCAATTATGGGCAGATGGCCATTAGCATAATCCATAATGCCAGAATACAAAACAATGCTTTGTATCTATCACCTTTGATTAGTAGCACAATGTTTTATTAGGCTCTGTATAAATAACATTGAGTAACAGAATATGGGCTTTGACAAAGCAACAGTTTGTTTTCAATAATAGCATCTCAGTTAGGAAATAAAAGAAATGAAAAAAATATCATCCAAATCTTTAAACATGGGTCAAAATGCGAGATGTTCCTGATTTGCTCAAAGCAAGGGTACACACACTCAATATATAGCAATCCACTTAAAGAATTAATATTTCCATGAAAATCTTCTTTAACAAGAAAAAACAATTTTGAAGGTTTTTTGTTAGGAAGTCAAAATTGTTTTTTCTTAAGTAATATATCCATATCCTAAGTATTTGAAGGAAAGTTTATGCTTTTAAACTTGGTGAGCTTTGGAATTCTTACCTTAGATTTCACCTAACAGGCTTGGACAGCCTCTTCTCTATTAAGTTTCTTTAACCTCCATTGCCCTCCACTCTAGTTCCACCAGGAGGGAAAGAAACCAAAGGCCACAGACAAGAAAGAAAGGCTAAGGAGACTCCATCCCCAGGATGTGAGATGCTGCCATGGCTTAGATTGGCTGACTCACAGCTAATAGCAAATTCAGGTGAACGTCTTTCCTAAATAAAATCTCTGTGGGAAGAGTGGGCAAAGACTATAAAAGACAAGCCTGAAAGTTATTTACTTCTACTTGAATACAAAAGTTACAACCATCTTTATAACCTGCATGAAAGAGAGCAGAGCACCAGTGAATCTGCAAAGGGACTAATTTTAAGTGGAACTATGTCCACTAAGGAGATGACTTATGGTAGAAAAAGAAGAGGATCTCTGGGGGTCGGGGGGGAGAGAACTCTAAGAAATGGAAGAGAGTCTTCTAGGCAGCACTCAGCAGAGACTGTTTCTCTTCCCTACCTATACCCAGTGAAGTAGCCACTTTGGAAATGTTTTTTGCAGATGGCACTGGCAGAGCCAGTTTGCACTAAAGGAGAATTGCAGTGCCAGCATTCTACAAATCTGTGAAGACAGCAACTAAAGTCATAGAAATGCAAAGACAAGAAATTGGTCAACAGCCATTTAATTAAAAACTATTAGTTAATATTTTGGTACTTAACGACCTTAAGGATCTCACCTCGCTGTCTGGTAGCACTATCCCTAAAAAATCTGTATTTTGTCCGTAATAATATTTATGGTTTTATTCTGATCACAGGAACTATATTTGCTTATCATTGAATTAGAAAATACCTAAAAACACAAAGAAAAGGAAAAATTCTATCATTCCCTGATAATTTCTATATTGATGTATATTTACCCAGGCTTTTTTTTTTTTTTTCATTTTGAATGCATGTGGGAGTGTGTGCGTCTGTATGTGTGTATCCGTGTGTGTGTCTGTTTTTTTAAAACTAGATCATATTCCAAAAACAATTCTGTATTTTTAAAAAACTGTGAGTAGTATGTTCCATGTCATTAAATATTCTCAAAAATGCCATTTTTTATTGGCTGTATAGTATTCAGATTTTCTCTAAAATTATTGAGCATTAGTATAAAAAACATTTTCCTCTATCTGTTTGGAGTAATAGTTAAGGCAATAAGATAGCAAAATTAAATATGTGGTAAACATTTTAGAACATGAGACAAAATTAATGTTTTTTGCAGATGTTATAATTGTGTACCTAAAAAATCTAAAATGTTACTTGGGTAAATCTACTATTAGGATAAGAAAATTTAGGAAGCTGGCTAGAAATAAGATAAATTTGTTTATACTAAAAATATACAATTAAAAATTTAAATTCAAGAAATAAATTCTATTCACAGTTGCCACAAAATCTATAAAATGCCAAGTAATAAATGTTATAATGAAAAATATAAGAACATACTGAAGCCATATAAAACTATCTGAATAGATGGACAGACATACCATGAGCCTTAGAAATGAAGACAATACTTTAAAACTGCAATATATTCCTAAATCTAAATTAAGTTTCTGTTGTTTCGACTGAATTCTCCAGAATAGCATAGCATATATCTAATACAGCATGAGACAAAATGTAGACCATGTGGCTTTCATAAAAATTATTTTGGAGGTTTCTGGGGATTACCTCCAAGAATAGAGCAAATACCCTCCAGAGCAGCTGATATACAGGCACAAGATAGCCAGGTGATTACTCATCAGTAATGACATGTAGGAGGCTATAGATATAGAAAACATATGAGCAGGAAATCATAGGATCAGAGATTATGAATTACAAATTTTGATTTGCAATCAGGATCATTTTTTCAACCTGAATAGTGGTCTCTGAAGTTAAGGAGCTAGGATTTACTTATTTAATAATAGTTGATAATAGCAATGCTGGGCAATAATGTTAGCATATTAATTTATTTTCAATCAAAATCTATGTGGAGATTTTGCAATTATAAAAAATTTAAAGTTCTTATGACAGAAGAAATGTGCAACTGCCAAGGAATTTTCGAAGAATAATGTGGGAGGACTTGACCTATCGGATCTAAAAATATATGG
This sequence comes from Catagonus wagneri, assembly GCA_004024745.2. Taxonomy (NCBI): domain Eukaryota; kingdom Metazoa; phylum Chordata; class Mammalia; order Artiodactyla; family Tayassuidae; genus Catagonus; species Catagonus wagneri. The sequence continues at coordinate 2,434,221 of PVHT020000017.1, read as the reverse complement.
TGAAGCCACTGTAATCAAAGGACTATGGTATTGACAAACGAATAGGCAAATGGATGAGTGGAACAGAAAAGAGGGTCAAGAAACTGATTCCAGTCTATATAGGAATAACATGTATTAAAATGGGGGCAATCAAAGAGGTAAGGGAACAAAGGATTATTCAGTAAATCTAATTAAGTTCATTGGAATACCTACATTTAGAAGAAAATTAATTTAGATTCTTACCTACATATATTTTGGAATGATTAAAAAATTTTGGACTGTATTTGTTATTAAAGTATAGTTGATTTATAATATAGTGCTAATTTCTGCTGTACCAGAAAAGTGACCCAGTCATACATATACTGGAATGATTAAAAATTAATTTGAAAAAATTAGAGGTAGTAAGAGGATGAAATTTTATAAATTCAGTATTGGTAAGGTTTCCTACCTAGCAAGATGAAAAAAATCTAGAAGAGATGCAGTAATAACTTGATTGCTTTAACCACATAAATATTAAAATATTCTACACATCAAAAAGTTCTATAAATAAATTCAGGTGACAATATTGAGGATAAAGCATTTTTAAATATAACAGCAAAACATACACCATTAATACACAAAAAATCCTGCAAATCAATAATTAATGATTTGTTATAGAAAATGTAATACAACATAAAATAGGCAAAGCGTGTGAATATAATATTCACAGAATTAAAAAATATAAACATACAAAAATATGTTAACCCTCAGTAGTTATCAGGGAAATGAAAATTGAAATATCACAGGGATATGATTTTTTTTAATTAGAGTGGAAAAATTAGAAGATCTAATAATACCTACTGTTAGAGAGGGCACAGGAAATGGGCAATAGCTCACAGGTGTTGGCAGGAGTATAAATTTGCTTTAGCCATTTTGGAAAGTAATCTGGCAATAACTACGAACATTTAAGGGTGCATATCTTTTGATTCAGCTATTTGATTTGTAGAAATCTACGCTGCCAGTATAAACGGATATATGTACAGGGGTGTTCATTATAGCACCCTTGAATTTCCCAGACATTGCAAAAGTTCCTCATTGCCTCAAAACCCTTGAAATAATTTGCCTTTCTGAGCTAAGATAATTGACCTTTAATGGTTTGCCCAAACATTAGGCATCCAAATAATGCTATCAGACTTGCATATTCACCTATATGACCAAAGCAATTAATCCTTTCATAAAATTTACTGAAGTACTTTGAACTTCATAAAAGACACATTCTTAAAATCCCAGCAGTAAATATGGGCTTTAGGGGTAGACAAAAAAATTATTTAGTCTGATCTGTATAACTGTTAGATCTTTTTCCAGCTTATAACTTCTCTCCCTATGTATAAATCTTCAGGTGTGGAGTCAAAAATCTATGATACAGCATGATACAGTGTGATTCTGGTCTTCCACCGATTTTCTTACTGCCCAATTAAAAAAAAGATATAAGATGAGATCAACTATTAAAGTTCTGTTTTGTAATGCTTTCAATAAGTTAGTTTGGATAATTACATCTATCACAGTGTCACAGGTATAAATTAGACCCTCAATAAATACTGATTGAAAAAAATGAAAAAGTCTTTTATTGAGGGGTGGAAAATGTGGAACATGAGAAGGTGAAAGACATAAGCCATTCAACCAAGCATTTGTTATATGCCTTAAATTCTCATTTTTTTCTCCAAATATTTGTTAAGCTCACTTTGTGTTAGACACCATTTAACTCAGCAAATTTTCACTGAGCACCTACTTACTATAAGCTAGTGCTGTGCCAGGAACTGAGGACACAACAATGAATAATACAGATGACGGAACCTGCACTGAATCAAAACATTTCCTAGCGCTTATATACACACTACCTACCTGAATATTTTTCCAGCATGTTTCAGAAAAGAAAAACAAAACAAAACAAAACGAAATACAAAAGCAGCAGCAGAAGAACTGAATAGACATTTTTCCAAAGAGGAAATTCATATGACCAACAGGCAGAAGAAAAGATGCTCAATATCACTAATCATCAGGAAACTGAAAATCAGAACCAGAATGAGATATCACCTTATACCTGTCAGAATGGCTATCATCAAAAATAATACAAATAACAAATGCTAGTGAGGATGTGGAGAAAAGGAAACTTTTGTGCACTATTGGTGGGGCTGTAAATTGGTGCAGCCATTGTGGAAAGCAGTATGGAGGAACCTCAAAAAACTTAAAACAGAACTATCAATGACCCATTAATTCCACTCTGGGTATATATCTGAAAAAAACCACACACACTAATTTAAAAAGATATGTGCACCACGAGGTCCACCACAGTGCTATTTACAATAGCCAAAAACCATGACTCGAAAAGACATATGTACTCCAATGTTCATTGCAGCACTCTATACAATAGCCAAGACACAAAAACAACCTAAATGTCCATCGACAGAGGAGTGGATAAAGAAGATGTGGTACATACACACAATGGAATATTACTCAGCCATTAAAAGGAAAGAAATAATGGCATTTGCAGCAACGTGGATGGACCTAGAAATTATGCTAAGTGAAGTCAAACAATGAGACACCAACATCCAATGCTATCACTTACATGTGGAATCTAAAAAAAGGACACAAAGAACTTCTTTGCAGAACAGATACTGACTCACAGACTTTGAAAAACTTATGGTTTCCAAATGAGACAGGTTGGGGGGTGGGGAGGATGCACTGAGGGTTTGGGATGGAAAGACTATAAAATTTGGTTGTGATGATTGTTGTATACCTTTAAATGTAATAAAATTCATTAATCAAAAAATAAATATTTACAATTGCCAGGATATGGAAAAAACTGTTTCCATCATGAGATTAATGGATTAAAGAAAATGTGGTACACGCACACACACACACACGCACAACCACAATGGAATACTACTCAGCCTTAAAAAATAACAAAATTTTGCCATTTGCAGCAACATGGATGGACTGGGAGGCTATTACGCTAAGTGAAATAAGTCAGACAAAGAAAGTCCAACCCTGTATGATATCACTTTTACATGGAATATAAAGTCTATGGAAACTAAGCTGGAGAGTTTTTAGTGACAGACTTTCCTTAAAACTACTGCTCCTAGTAGAGGGAACACTGTTGGTAGGAATGTAAATTGGTACAACCAGTATGGAAAACAGTATAGAGGTTCCTCAGAAAACTAAATATAGAACTACCATATGATCCAGCAATCCTACTCCTGGGCATATATCTGGACAAAACTATAAGTTGAACAGATACATGAACCCCAGTGTTCACTGCAACACTATTTACAATAGCCAAGACATGGAAGCAATAACTTCCATCAACAGAGCACTGGATGTACCAATGGGATATTATGCAGCCCTAAGAATGAAATAATACCATTTGCAGCAATATGGATGGGCTTAAAGATCATCATAGTAAGTGAAGTAAGTTAGAGAAAGGCAAATACTGTTTGACATAATTTATATGTGGAATCTAACAAAAAAATGATACAAAGGAACTTATTTACAAAACAGGCTCAGGTTTAAAGACAAATTTATGGTTATCAAAGGAGAAATGTGGGGTAGAGGGATAAATTAGGAGTTTAGGATTAACACATAAACATTACCATATACAAAAGAGACAACCAACAAGGACCTACTGCATAGCACAAAAAACTCTACTCATTATTCTGTAATCACCTATATGAGAAAAGAATCTGAAAAAGAATGGATATATGTATATATATAGCTGATTTACTTTACTGTACACCTGAAATTAACACAACACTGTAAAGCAGCTATACTCTAATAAAAAATTTTTTAAAAGCCACTGCTCCTCTCTTGCCACTACATTCTGTTTACTGGGCTGATCGGCTGCCTATAATTCCTAAAGGAAATAAAAATTTAACAGTACTTGCAATGTTTATTAAGCTCTTCATTTCTTCCTTCCTCCTTTCCTTCAATAATATTTTTTTATGTACACATTTTATTTCAGGCTTTGTCATGAGCTCTGACAATGCATCAGTGAACAAAAGAGACACAGCACGTGCCCTCATGAAGCTCAGAGTCTAGAAGTCCAATAGACATTAATGAAATGATTGCCCAAGTCTTATAATGTATATCAACAAAATAAATGCTCCAAGTCCCCTGAATTCTGATATAGCCTAAGGAATCAAGGAAGGCTTCCATTGGGAAATGGCTCTTTAGCTGATATCTCAAGTTGGAGATAATAAGTCAGAGACACAAGGTGAGATAAAGATCATATCTTGGACAAAGGTAAAGAGACAAGTAAAGGTCCTATGGTGGGAAGGAGTTCATGGGTTACTATGTGCCAAGGTTTGTACACATCTGTCCTTTTAATTCTCTCAACAATCCCTTCTGAAAAGTAGCTCAGATTACCATTTTACAAATGAGGACACTGAAGCATAGAGGTTTACTAGCTGCACGACCTTGAGTGTTATGGCTAGAAGTCAAAGCAAGTGTTGCGTGCCTCTAAGGCATGGGTCTCAGTTGGACCCCTACCCCCCAGAGCACATTTGGCAATTTCTGGAAGCAATTTTAGTTGTCACATCTTGGAGGGGGTGGAGTGTGCTACTGAGTTGAGCCAGAGATGCAACTATACACCCTACAATGCACAGGGCAGCCATCACAATAAACAACTATCTGGCCCAAACTTTTAATAGTGCCAAGGGTAAGAAACCCTGGCACTACTGAATTTGGGCTAAGCCCAAACTCTTAACCCTTCTACAGATTTGCCTGCTCTCCCTGGAGGCTTCTCAGCCCTTTGTGCAAATACACTTCTGGTCAGCCAGCTCCAATTAGCTACACATGCCCAGCATTGGACATGGATTAGACCTAAGCAGAGACCTCTGCTACTTGGCAATTCTTTCAATGAGCCACACCAGCCTTGTATTATCAGTTCCATCTCATAGATGAAGAAACAGAGGTTAAATAACATGTCTTGAGTCTCAGAAGTCACAGTAACAGAGAAATTGAGTCCAGCGCTTTTAAAATTGAATCTAATGTCATTTTCCCTTTATAAGGCAGTCCTTCAAAGGACAGATGCTTACTTTCAGTCTCCTCAGGTAAAACTGGCAAATGCTGGAGATGCAGGTCTGGATCTGGGCTGCGGGGGTGCTATGAAGAGTTTTTCAAATTTAGTGCCTACATAATTTTTTTTAGGAGCTTGAAAATCAGCCAGTGTTATTCAACTTGAATTCTTCTCTTGCTAGGCTCAAAGCAACCAGACACACAATCTGCTGTTTGCATAGAGAATGTGTCAGGAGAGAAAAGAATAGCACCCACATGTGAGCATCTGCCTGAAAAATCCATTTCACCATTAACCATACAATTGAGTGAGAAAAACATCTGTGCCTGCTATTGCAGATGTAATCATAAAACCCAAATGTAGCAGTGGAACAAACTGGAAGAGGGGCAGAAGACAAGAAACAGGAGATACACCTAGCTTTATTGTCAGAAAGACAGGGGGCTGTGGCTGGGCTCCTGCACTGAATCCTCTTGCCTTCACCTTTAGAACATGACACCATCTGTAGGAAACAGCAAGATCATAAGCAGGCAAATTATGCAGGGCAGCTCTAAAGAAGCAATAAACAAGGCAGAGGAATCCTGAAGACTACAAATAGACAGCAAAATTACATCCAAATATATGTTGGTGGCATTTCAATGTTAAGGCAGATGACAGAATCATGGTACAAGAGAATGCAAGCTGAAGGGTCCTCAGTGATCAATTAGTTCAATCTCCAGTCTTACTCATGAGGAAACTGAGGCCCAGAGAAGGATATGACTGCCCAAGGTCACACAGCTAGTTAGTGGCAGGTGATTCTAAGCAGTTCCAGGGAAACACTTCCTTTTTTCAGGCTGGCAAGAAACACCTTACAAAACTTTACAAGTAACTGAGAACATCAGCTTGCAAGCATAACTCTGTTATAGCAATATAAAAGTATGCCTTGATTCCGGGAGCCAAAAGGCAATGCTGATTACTCATCTTTGCCCAAAGTGCTGAGGTGTAATTCTGCCACTCAAGTGAAATTAAAGTACCTATTAGATCTCAGCAAGTGACACTGCGTAACTGCTTTGAAAACCTACCTCAAATGTAAACATGGCTCTACTTCTGCTAGGCTGTCGGTTTTAAAGAACCACACAACTTTAATCGGAAGGTGGAAAGAAAGGGACACCAACCAGGCTCATGAAAAAATCTGCACCCTGGAAGTCAGGAAGCTGGGTTTCATCTTCTGGTTCTGCCTAGAACCAACTGTACGACCACAGGATAAATATGGACCACTGAACCTGAGCCCTCCAAAAGCTTTTCTCCTCCAGAGAAGGGGCTAAGAAAAAGCAAAGGTAATGGAGAAAATGGAGAAATGTATGGGAGGAGAAGGTGGGAAAAAGCAAGGTTGCCTTCTCTACCTGCCCATGCTCTCAATTGTCGGCATAACTAGCAGCCTGTCATGGAGCCCATACAATGCCCTTGCTTAACTCAGCCACGGATGCATCATTCTCTTGATGGTCATTCATGGCCATCTTCACTAATGAAATATCTGTTCAAATCATTGGCCCATTTATATTGGTTGGTTTCTTATTAAGGAATTATAAAAGACATTTATATATTCTGGATATAAGTATTTTTTTCTGATATAAGTGCTGTATTTTCTCCTATTCCAAGGTTTGCCTTTCATTCTCTCAGGAATATCTTTCAAATAATAAGCTTATAATTTTATAATATCAAATATTATGTTCTTATACTTTTATGCTTTTTGTATTCTACAAAGTCATAAAGATTTCCTTCTATGTTTTCTTCTAGGCAATTTAGAGTTTGAGGTTTTCTATTTAGTTCCATTTAGAATCTATTTTTTATAATCTACTCAATTTATTATCCATTTCAAGGTAAAAGTTAAAACTTGTTGAATACCAAAGGTTCAGTCTCTTTACATATATTAACTCATTCAATCCTCCCAACATCCCTAAATGAGTTGTATACTACTGTCATCTCATTTTAATGGCATGAAGCCTCAGGTTCAGTGAGTTTACATAAATTACTCTGAATCCCGCAGCTATTAAACAGTAGAGCCAAGATCTAAAGTCAGATGTACCATTACAATATACCACCTTCTCGACTTCAGGTACACAGTTCCTACATGATTGCACAGAGTGAGTTAAGGGCACTAGTCAGTCATTAATGTGCTATCAAGGCTCACAACACATCGAAAAAAGATGTAGTCCCCCTGGCCCTGTCAGCACACAATGGCTACTGTGTTTTCCCAGTTCCGCCTTGTATCTGTCTCTGTTTTATCACCCAAAGCCACAGGGGGAAATGAGCATTCCAGAAGCTCCCACAGCAGATTTAGAGTTTCCATGAAACTAATTACTTTCAGAAGATCAGAGGCTTCCATTATTATAAATCATATATTATCATTTGCTATATCGTTCTTTGAACTTCAAGAACAATATATGCTAAATCATTCATTTTGTAAGCTGGTATGACCTAACCTAATAACACAGAAATTAGTTGGGATTTTCCTAATAATCCTTTTATACTTAATCTTTAGAGTCTTTAAAAGCTTGCACCCCATTCTCTTTTATTTGGTTTTTCAAAACCTTTCAAGAATAAGCAAAGGAGATTCTATTATCTTCAATCTACTGATAAAGAAAGTGCATCACATGGAGATAAGTGACTTGTCCAAGTACACAAAGCTAATAGGCAATGGAACTAAAATTGAACCCTAGGTCCTCTAACAGCCTGCTACTAATTTTCAAATTAACATACACTCATTATAATCACTGTTTCTTAATATTATGTCTCAGGACATTAAGACAGGACAGAGAGCATCACCAAAGTCTCTAAATATTTTCTTTAATAATTATTTTCCCAAATTATGAGCATCTCAGTATCACTCTCTGACCACTAGGACAGAGACAGCTATTCCCATGACATTTCAAGTGATGTCACTTTAGAGGGCTTTTAAAAGACCGGGCCAAAGAAAAAGACTCCTAAGAGGAAGAACATGTTACCTTGAAGAGTAATCAGTTATGCAAATGGTTTCACTGCTTGTTATACCATGGATTATGCTTTCATTTTTCATATTAATGTTCTTTCTGCTTTACAATTAGTCATGGCAAATTACCTGTCCTTCGCCTTGGCAAGGGCAGCTCAGTGGACCTCAGTGGATTATTTTCCAAGTTCTGTCTCGTGAATTCTTGCTCACATTCTTCTTCAGGCATTAACATGTAATTTTTTGAATGAATGAATGTGTTTCATTTACACCATCTCATTCATGTAGGAAATTACTTATTGAATAAGGAACTGGAGAAATCTGTCATACTTTTTTTGCAATGGTGCATTGCAAAACAATTAATTTTAAGTTAAATGTTAAAAAAAGAACTGGAACATTAAAGAAAATTAAAATTCACTCAATATTCTTAGTTATTCTAACACAGAAAACTTGGGGCATGGAGCATACAAAATAGCTAATGTCATTTTATGGCTTTGGGGGAGGGAAGGAGAGAGTCTCTGTGGTCACAGTCTCTTTAAAAAAAACTCTGAGTTATTATTAAACCAATATCTTCACTATTAAAATCCTTTGTTTCTATTAATAATTACTGCAATTACCAGAGTGGAGAGCCATAAAAGAAAGTGCTATTATTTGTTCTAACTTTAGGCTAGTTAAGCCTAACAAATGATATATAAGTAAATCCAAAATATCTCCAATTTGTATGCATTGTGTAAATAAGCAAATACAAATAATATCCATTGAGGAAATGTTTACTTGACTTGAAATACAACTAAACTACAAAAGACCTGAAAAAGCCTACAAAGTTTCTCTTTCCAGAGAAGTCTTTAAGTGACACCTGCTGCTAATGGAGTAGCATTTGGCAACTATCAGAGGAATAATAGAGTTGAGTTGTAAAAGACCTTGAGAAAATGTCTGTTTTCCTCAACTTTGGTACAATGTCGGATCAGTACAATTTGGTATAGTGTAGGATTATTTGCCCTTCTCCAGGGCTCTCCAGGAAGTATAAATGCCATATAACCCTCCATTACCCATTCTTGCAATTTAACATACGAATAAGCAAGAAGTTCCTTCCTATGAATAAGGAACACTTTTCCTACTTTGATGTAAATTGAGGTCCTTGTCTCTTTGCACCTCTATTGCTCTGATTATCACTAAGAATCTATAGTTTTACTCATATTACATGTTCAGTGACTGCCACTTCGTAGATGCTCAGTACTTAGTTACTGAATTAATAACTTGCCATAAAATGGTGCTCTTTGGCAAGGGTCATGAAATCTTATTTGGTCAGAAATCTAAAAAAGGTTTCCTTTATTCAGCAAAGACTAAATAGTACGTGATGTTGGTTTCAAAATATTTTGCTTCCCCTTGTCAGTTCTTGATGAGATAGTTCAATGCAATCCATCATTTTAGTATTTGATAATTCTTAAAAGAAATTAGGGAGTTCCCACTGTGGTGCAGCGGAAATGAATCTGACTAGTATCCATGAGGATGTGGGTTCGATCCCTGGCCTCACTCAATGTGTTGGGGATCTGGCATTGCCATGAGCTGTGGGGCAGGTCACAGACACAGCTTGGATCCTGCATTGCTGTGGCTATGGCTGTGGCTGTGGCCAGAAGCTACAGCTCCAATTAGATCCCTCACCTGAGAACCTCCATATGCCTCGGGTGTAGCCCTAAAAAGCAAAAAAAAAAAAAAAAAAAAGAAATTAATTAAAATTAATTAGTTCCAATCCTTCATGGTAAACAGGCTAATATTTAGGAAGTATAAAATAAATACTCTTTCTAATTTAGTTTTTGTGCTCTTTAAAGGACCAAGATAAAATGTTAAGCTTCATTTAACTTGTCTCATACCAAAAAGTGCTTTGGGATGAAAGGAATAGGGTGGGAAGGAAGTCAGTTCAGTTAGCATTCACTGAGATCCCTCATTATAACACAACAGTATATGCTGTCCCTTAAAAGTTCCCATAAATGTTATACCAGTTCCCATTTTAACAATGCAAAAAAAGAAAGTAAAGAGATATGAAGTGTATTTCTATCACTCGACTCAAGCAGAAGAGACAGGATTCAAATCCAAGTCTGACAGACTACACACATTACAGTTAATCAACTGCATCTCCTAACTTAGAGCTCTTAAAACAATCCAATGAAAAGAAATTGTGATATAAAACTTTTACAACAAAAAGGTTGATATCTGATTTTCTGTATGTATGTGCTTCAACCTTCAGTCTGTGCTTATTCATTCAACAAATAGGTACTGAGGGGTCTCCATGTGGAAGCCACTGTGCTGAGAGTCGACAGTGCAGTAGGTTCAGAGACTTGCAGAGTTCCAGAATTCAAGGAGTACACATTTCGGGGGGGAAGACTTTAAAAAATAATTACCAAGCAAATTACTTATTACCATTTTCAGTCAAGGCTGCCAGGGAGAAGGGCCGTGTGCTCTGGATCATAGAAAGTGCGCCTGGGCCTGACCTTCTCTGGATATCAGAGAAGGTTCCCCTGAGGACATGACTTGTAAAGTATGGAGAGTGATAAAACATTAATCAGGCAAGGGATGGACAGAGAGATTCAGAGACAGTTGAAACAGCATAAAAGAAGATAAAAAGGCTGACAAAGGTAGGCATAGAACAAAGATTTGCATTCTCAGACTCCACTTTGCTAAGCTTCTCCAAGTCAGCACTGGGTCCAGTCAACTAAGGTGAAGAATATGCCCACACTTGATAGCAAAGAAAACAGGGACAGCTGGTGAGATGAGCAACAAAGCAGGTACATCCCACAGTTCATTCACCTTGGAAAATAACCCAAGATGGCAAAGAATTCCAGGCCCTTCACCCCTAAGTCATCAAAACCATTCTGTGTTCTCGGTGAACATTAAAATTCTGCCCTTACATTTTAGATGAAGATACCCATCTTCCTTTTCATTATGTCTGTACTTTAACTTACTCTGGATAGTCATCACCTGAACTAAACCCTTCTAGGTCACCTTGCTTATTAGCCTGAAGATGAATAAACTATTCTTTACAACTTTTCTAATCAGTCATAAATGGTGACTTAAATTTCTCAGGGCACCATTTAGTGTAAAAAAGACATAATTCAGTGAAAAATTATACTGAGTCTTGGTTTCCTGAACAATAGGGAAGTCAACACAGCAATGGCTTATGAGGAGTACACTCTAAGCTGAAATTGGTCAAATCTTCAGGGAAGTCATCAAGAAAGAATGCATTCAGATAAATTTAAGTTGTAAATCAAGGCCCCACAGTAGAACAAATTGCGTAGTCGTTGAGACCAACCAATTTCCAATTTTTTTTTAAAAAAAAATAGTGTAAAATGATAATTACAAATTAAAAACATAACGAGTAATTACTTTCCTTAAAATCCAAAAGGAAAATTAATTCAAATATTACTCTACTTGAAATGCACAATTAGCAAAGCTTTTGGGATGGCCCCAAGTGACAGTTTCAATCTGAGCTCTTCAAATAAAAGCCAATATGTTTTCAGACAGTAGAACTAAGATGTAAGTGGCTTGCTGCATATCTGGTGGTGGTAAGTGAATTACAGAAGTGAAAATGCTGTACTTAAATAATTTGAAGCAAACAATGTCTCCCTTTTGCACAGAGCAGACTCGAGCAAAAGTCAGTAAAACATTTGCCTCATTTATTCTGTTCTTGCCTACATGGCTGAGGTCCAGTTCCCAGTTTGAGCTGGAGTTATCCAAGCACACAATACATGCAGCAATGCCATCCAACCACCATCCTGAAAATAGCAGATATGTCAAGACTCTGATTTCTAGCAGCAGTCAGCTTACTTTTCTTAAAAGTGAAAAAATGATGAAAGCGTCTCTAAATGTACAGTGTTCAACCTTGACAAAAACTTTTTTCCAGTTCCAATGAAAAAGGACTCTGCTGTTCAAGAAATGTGAAGAATATCACTCTACCCAGAATCCCTGTCATTGCCAACTCTTGGTGTCAGCATACTTTCCATTCTTCAAGACCCACTCAAATTCTGTCTTTTCTTTTAACCCCTGTCCCATCCATTCCCTATTTTCTATAACCCTGGGTTACATTCTAATGCTTAGCATTGTGCATTCTATTAGCTATGGAAGCATCCATGTGTCTTTCTAAATAACTTGCTAAGTTCCTGGAAGCTAGATTCCAGGATTCCACACCACCTCCAATATCTAAAATACTTTTTCACAGAGTAGTGTAACAGAGGCTTACTGAATTGGATACCAAGATTAAAAACCTTCTTTAGGTCGATCACTCAAGATTTTTGAGGGAGTTCCTGCTGTGGCACAGAGGAAACGAATCCACCTAGGAACCATGAGGTTTTGGGTTCAATCCGTGGTCTCACTCAGTGGGTTAAGGATCTGGCATTGCTATTAACTGTGGTGTGGGTTGCAGACAAGGGTCGGATCCTGCATTGCTATGGCTGTGGTACAGGCCGGCAGCTGTAGCTCTAATTAGAGCTCTAGTCTGGGAACCTCCATATGCCGCTAGTGCGGTCCTAAAAAGCAAAAAAAAAAAAGGAAAAGATTTTGAGGTAATACCTTGAAAACTGACTATATCAACATGTGTAGTGAAGAAACTATTTCTGAACCATTGAACTGACCCTCTTAGTCAGAAATCAATCAGCCATGATCCAAGAATGCAGCAGTGCAAACAAGGGGTTTACATTCCTGAGTCTCTGTCAATCAAGGTCCCCAGCTGCTATGTTTGACAAATTCATGGCTGGATAGGTTTGGTGACTGTTCTGCTGCCTATCTGGTAAACAGAACTGCTGTGTTAAAAGAAAGCAACCTCTAATAACTGGAGACATTGTGGGGAGCAGGAGAGGGAGGGAGGATAAAATAACAAAAATTGCAAAAGAAAAATTATGATATCTATCTCATTTTGAGTTCACAAATATCTATTTACTTTGAAAATACCAGCCTAAATAGACTGGCTTGCTCTTCAGAATAAATTAAGAATATAAATTTGTTTGCTACATAGTTTTTGATTATCAGTCATTGCACTAGTTCCATTAAAATATTCAACCTGATTATTGATTAAATGCTTGTTTATGCATTCAGCTAAGCTAATAACTTATGTAGCTTCACCATCCATTCTGCAGCTGGATCTCTGAAATGAAATTGGATTAGCATGGTATAACTTTTTTGTTAATAAAATATCCAGAAAAGGTAGGAAAGTGTACATCCTGAGTATTAAGCTCATAGAGTCAGTCATCATAAAAGTATGATTATGTAAGTACAGGGCAGATAAATGAAGTGTGCCATATGAGTCATACACTGTGTGGCATTATTCTCAAATTACACACCTCTGTCACTAAGTTTATCTGGCACTCTACAAAACTGAATTGAAATCAGGAACAGGAATGTCTGTGTGACATTCATGGGTCTTCCAAAAGAGAAAGTTCTTTCAATCTCATTTCTTTCCTCCTGAGATTTTACTTGGCAAAATAATGACATTTAGTGAAATTACCAAAGTTGTATCTAAATACACACAATTTAGCTGGAATTAGGCATCAATGAAAGAAAAACTGATTTCATAATACTATTTTAAACTTTTCTTTTTGATCAAGGAGCTCTTCACCACTCCACCCACAGGAAGAATTTTTTGACAGTGACTCTGTCAGTCAATGAGAAGGCTTTAGTCTAACAAACTCTTTTTAAATATGTAATAGATTGTTTTCCTTGAGGTTAAATGATGCAGTGGGGTTACAGTACTTTAACATAGGTATTGATCTTAGTTATTCTTGGAATAATCTTGGAAACAGACTTCTTCACCTTTTTCATCAAATATATAACTCTCTCTTTGACTTCCACCTTGTACATTACTCAGATAAACACACAGGTGGATGGAAAATTATGTATTACTCCAGTTTGGGGGAATTCAGGAGTACAAATAAATTCCAGATATCCAGCACTTTATCCCACCTGGACCATCATCATATCATAACATTCCTATGCTAGGATTCACATATTCTTTTTATTTGATTACATATTTTATAGCTTCATTGAGACATATTTGACATATTACATTGTGTAAATATAAAGCATAAAACATGTTGATTTGATACATTAATATATTGCAAAATGATTACTGCCATAGCATTAACTAATACCTCAATCCCTTGTATAATTACCGTTTCTTTTCTTGTGGGGAGAACGTTTAAGACCTACTGTCTTAGCATCTTGCAAGTATATAATGCATTAGTATTAGCTATAATCACCGTGCTGCACATTAGATCCTCAGAACCTGTCAATCTTATAACTAGTTTGTACCCTTTGAAGATTATCTCCCCATTTCCACACTCCCTAGGTCCTGGTAACCACCACTCTACTCTCTGTTGTTCTGAGTTCAGCTTTTTTTGGATTCTTCATTTAAGTGACATCATACAGTACCTCCCTCTGCCTGACTTGTTTCATTTAGCATAATGTCTGCAAGTTTCACTCAAGCTGTCACAAATGGAAGTATTTCCTTATTCGTGGCTAAATAATACTCCATGGTTATATGTCTATGACATCTTTATTTACTCATCAACTCATGGACAAGGTTATTTCCATATCTTGGCTACTGTGAATAATTAACATGGGGGCACAGACATTTTTTTGTGAAATCCTGTTTGCATTTCCTTTGGATATATAACCAGAAATGGGATTGTGCAATCAAATGGTAGCTTTATTTTTAATTTGAGTAACCTCCATACCGCTTTCCATAGTGGCTGCATCAATTTACATTTTACACATCCTCACCAACACTTATTTCTTGTCTTTTGATGACAGTCTAACAGGTATAGGTGATTATTTCATTGTGATTTTGATTTCCATTTCCCTGATGACCAGTGATGTTCACCATCTTTTCATGTTAGCCATGTATATACCTTCTTGTAAAACTGTCTACTCCATTCCTCTGTAATTTTTTCTCTCTCTTTTTTTTTTTTAGGGCTGCACCTGCGGCATATGGAAGTTCCCGGGCTAGGGGCTGAATCAGAGATATAGCTGCTGGCCTGTGCCACAGCCACAGCAACATGGGGTCCAAGCAAAGTCTGCAACCTACACCACACACACGACAGTGCTGGATCCTTTAACTCACTGAATGAGGCGAGAGATCAAACCCGCATCCCATGGATACTAGTCTGGTTTGTTACCGCTGAGCCATAACAGGAACTCCCTTCTGCCATTTTTTAATCAGGATTTTTGTGTGCCTTTTTTTCTATTGAGTTTTGTGAGTTCTTTAAGTATTTTTTAAGTATTTTTAGATGTTAATGCTTTATCAAATATATGATTTGCAAATATTTTCTCCTGCTTTGTAGGTTACTTTTTCATTTTGTTGTTTCTTTTGCTACTTGATGTAGTCCTATGTGTTTATTTTTGCTCTTATTACTTGTTTTTGATGTCACGGCCAGAAAATCATCAAGTCCAAAATCAAGAAATTTTTCCCTATGATTTCTTCTAGTTTTATTTTCTTTTTTCTTTCCGTCTTTTTAGGGCTGCACCTGAAGCATATGGAGGTTCCCAGACTAGGGGTCAAATCAGAGCTACGGCTGATTGCCTACACCACAGCCACAGCGACACCAGATTCGAGCCGCATCTGTGACCTACTCCATAGCTCATGGCAACGCTGGATCCTTAACCCACTGAGTGAGGCCAAGGATCGAACCCACAACTTCATGGCTCCTGGTCAGATTCATTTCCGCTACACCATGACGGGAACTCCTTGTAATTTTATTTTCAAGTCTTTATCCATTTGGAGTTAATTTCTGTGAACGGTGTAAGAGAGGGTCCGATTTCATTTCCTGCATATGGTTATCCAGTTTTCCCAATATCATTTTGTTTTCCTTTTATGGCTGTACCTGTGGCAAATGGAAGTTCCCGGACTAGGGGTCAAATTGGAGCTGAAGCTACAGGCCTACACCATAGTCATAGCCATGTTGAATCTGCGCTGCATCTCTGTCCTATACCACAACTTGCAGCAAAGCCAGATACTTAACCCACTGAGCAAGGCTAGGGATTGAACCCACATCCTCAGAGATACTGGTTGGGTTCTTAACCTGCTGAGCCATGGTAGGAACTCCTCTTCCTTTCCAATTTTGATGGCTTTATTTCTTTCCCTTACCTAATTGCTCTGGCTAGGACTTCCAGTACTATGTTGAATAGGAAAGGTAAGAGTGTGCACCCTTGTCTTATTCCTGATATTAGAGGAAAAGCTTTCCACCATTCGCCACTGAATACAATTTCAGCTGTGGGCTTGTCATAGATGTCCTTTGTTCAGTTGAGGTATGTTCCTTTTATACCCAATTTGTTGAGCATTTTTATCATTAAAGGATATTGTAGTGTGTCAAATGCTTTTTCTGCATCTATTGAGATGATTATACGATTTCTTTCATTCTATTATTGTGGTATACATGTCTATTGATTTTCATATGTTGAAGTATACCTGATTCCCATGGAGAAATCCCATTGATCATGGTTTATAATCTTTTTAATGTGCTGTGGAATTCACTTTGCTAATATTCTGTTGAGAATTTTTGCATCTACATTCATTAGGGATATTAGTCTGCAGTATTCTTTTACTGTAGTATTCATATCTGGCTTTGGTATCAAGATAATGCTTACCTCATTAAATAAGTTTGAGAGTGGTACTTTCTTTTCCACTTTTTGGGAAGAATTTGTGTTCATTCTTCCATAATGTTCACCAGAGAAACCATCTGGTCCTGGGCTTTTCTGTGTTGGGAAGTTTTTGATAACTGATTCAATTACTTCACTCACTATTAGTCTGTTCAGGGTTTCTATCTCTTCATGATAGATAAAAAAAACTTCTGCTGAGTTAAACATTTCTAGGAATTTATTTCCTTTAGGTTATTCAGTTCATTGGCATATAAGTGTTCATAGTGATCTCCTCAGGTCTTTTGTAATTCTGGTGTACCTGTTGTGATGTCTCCTCTTTTACTTCTGATTTTAATTATCTGAGTATTGTCTCTTTTTTTCAGAGTTAGTCTAGCTAAAGTTTTGTCAAGTTTGTTTATTCTCTCAAAAAGAACAGCTCTTAGTTTTGTTGATCTTTTCTATTTTTTGTGCTATATTACTTATGTTCTGATCTTTGTTATTTCATTCTTTCTGCTAATTTTGGACTTAGTTTTTTTTTTTTTTCCCTAGGCCCTTGAGGTGTAGATTTTTTTCCCCTAGGTCCTTGAGGTGTAAAGTTAGGTTGTTTATTTGAGATCTTTCTTAATGTAGCCATTTATTACTATAAAATTTCCTCTTAGAACTGCTTATGCAAGCAGCCCATTGGTTTTGATACATTGTACTTCTATTTTAATTTGTTTCAATATATTTCTTGATTTCCCTCCTGATTTCATTTTTGACCCTTTAATTGTTCAGCTCTGTATTGTTTAATCTCCACATACTTGTGAATTTTCCAGCTTTCTTCCTATTATTGATTTCTAATGATACCACTGTGACTGGAAAAGATACTTGGTATTTCAATCTTCTTAAATTTTCTAAGTCCTAAATATGCTAAGTCTTCTTTGTAACCTTTCATTGATCTCTCTTGGAGAACAACCCATGGGCACATTACTGTATTACTGCCTATTTCTCCCTTCAGATCTTTTAATATTTTCTTTATTATTTAAGTGCTCTATGTTAGGTGCATATATATTTGCAGTTATTATTTACTCTTGATGGATTAAACTAGGATTTCTTCTCCAAATTGATAATAATTATTGTGTATAGATGTGGTATTCTTCTCTAGCTAAAAAGAGGAAAAGCTCTACCAATCATTTGTTGTTATGAGACATAGTTTTTAAGGAATTAATACACTGAATCACTTAAAACCACTACTTGCTAGCATCTTCCACTCCATTTCTTTACTGTGCCTATTCAGCAAACCTCCAACTCAAACCAATCCAACCACCTGCCCCTTTTGCCCCCCACACACAGAAGCCCTGCACTTTACGGTTAGGTGCCACTGCAATTCCAGGACCTCCAACCTTAGCTGGCCACAAACACTATTTGGAAGCACGTCTACATGTCCCTGATCAGATCTCTCAGTCTCATTGCTCACCTTTCTTTCTTAGCAAATGACCTTATTTCTTAATTCACTGATGAATTGGAAGTAATCAGTCATCAGACATAAAAAGCCCTAAACTTACAACTCCTTTCTGTCCAAGACAAATTCCTACACCTGGAATCATATGCCTTTCAAGTTTATCATTAATAATATGTTACAATTATTAACTTACTGTGTGATAAGCATTGTGCTAAGTGCTTAACACATATCAAATCACTTAATTTTTTTTCTAACAAACCTATGTGTTAAGAACTATTATCATCTCCAAGTTACAAGTAAGGAAAATGAATCCTAGAATGATTAAATTTCCTAAAGTTACAAAGTTAAATACTGGAGCCAGGAATTAAATCTTAAGCCTGATATATTCTAATGTCTATGCTTTTCTGTAGCCACTCTTATCATTTATCAGTTATGAACTTCTTTGTCTTTAACATTTTCCTATATTAGCACTTGACTTTTAATATGTAAATACATTTAATTTTTCCCTATCTAAAAATACTGTCTTGGAGTTCTTTTTGTGGCTCAGCAGTTAACAAACCCAACCAGGATCCATGAGGATGTGAGTCTGATCCCTGGCCTTGCTCAGTGGGCTAAGGATCCAGCATTGCCATGAGCTATGGTGTAGGTCGCAGACATAGCTTGGATCCTGAGTTGTAGTGGCTATGGCATAGACCAGAGGCTACAGCTCGGATTGGACCCCTAGCCTGGGAACCTCCATATGCCTCAGGTGCAGCCCTAAAAATAAAAAAATAATAAAAAATAAAAAAATAAAAACTTTCTTATATTGATCCTACATTGCACAGTACTCACGGTATCCACATCCTTCCTTTTACTGCTAGCCCAATTTTTAGCTGCCAAGAGCAGCACTGTCCAATAGAATTATAATGTGAGACACACAAGTACTTTTTAAATTGAAGTTTAGTTAATTTACAATATTGTGTTAGTTTCTGGTATACAACAAAGAGATTCATTCATATATATATTTTTCCATATTATTTCCCATTATAATTTATTACAAGATGTTGAATATAGTTCCCCGCACTATATAGTAGGACCTTGTTATCTATTTCACATACAGTAGTTTATATCTAAAAAATGCCAAACTCTCAATTTATTTCTCCCACTCCCTTTCCCCTGTGCTAACCATAAATTTGTTTTCTACGTCTGAGTCTGGTACCATTTTGTAAATAGGATCATTTGTATCATTTTTTTTTAGATTCCACATGTAAGTGATATCATATGATATTTGTATTTGTCTGACTTAATTCACTTATTATCTCTATGTCTATCCATGTTGCTGCATATGGCATTAATGCATTCTTTTTATGGCTGAGTAATATTCCATTGTGCATATATATGTGTACATATATTTTACATACATATACATATATATGCATACATATATATACCTTACCTTCTTTATCCATTCATCTGTCGGTGTACATTTAATTTGCTTCCACTTCTTCGCTATTATAAATAGTGCTGCTATGAACATTGGGTTGCATGTATCATTTGTAATTAGAGTTTTTGTATTTTCCAGATATATGCCCAGAGTGGGATTGCTGGATCATATGGCAACTGCTACTTTTAGTTTTTTAAGGAACCTCTCTGCTGTTTTCCGATAGTGGCTGCACCAATTTATATTTTCACCAAGAGAGTAGGAGGGTTCCTTTTTCTCCACACTCTCTCCAGCATTTATTATCCGTAGACTTTTTAATGATGGCCATTTTGACCCATGTGAGGTGGTACCTTATGGTTTTGATTTGTATTTCTCTAATAATTAGCAATGTGGAGCATCTTTTTATGTGCCTACTGGCCATCTACGTCTTCTTTAGAGAAATGTCTATTTAGGTCTTATGCCCATTTTTAGATTGGATCATTTGGGTATTTTTTGTTATTGAGTTGTTTGAGCTGTTTGTATATTTTGGAAATTAAGCCCTTGTTGGTCACGTCATTTGCAAACAAATACTTGCAGTCCATAAGTTGTCTTTTAAAACTGCTTTTTTTAATGGTTTCATTTGCTGAGCAAAAGCTTGTAAGTGTCATTAGTTTCCATTTGTTTATTTTTGCTTTTATTTGTGTTGCCTTGAGAGACTGATCTAAGAAAACACTGCTATGATTTATACCAGAGAATGTTTCCGCTATATTGTCTTTTAGGAGTTTTATGGTGTCCTATCTTATATTGAAGTCTTTAATATATTTTATTTTTTATAATGATTTTTATTTTTTCCATTATAGCTGGTTTACAGTGATCTGTCAATTTTCTAATGTACAGCAAGATGACCCAGTCACACATGCATATATACATTCTTTTTTCTCATATTATCATGCTCCATCACGAGTGACTAGATATATTTCCAAGTGCCGTACAGCAAAATCTCATGGCTTATCCATTCCAAAGGCAATAGTTTGCATCAATTTACCCCAAATTCCCAGTCGATCCCACTCCCTCCCCACCTTGGCAACCACAAGTCTATTCTCCATGTCCATGATTTTCTTTTCTGTGGAAAGGTTCATTTGTGCCATATGTTAGATTCCAGGTATAAGTGATATCATATAGTGCTTGTATTTCTCTTTCTGACATACTTCACTTAGTATGAGTCTCTAGTTCCATCCATGTTGCTGCAAATGGCATTGTTTTGTTCTTTTTATGGCTGAGTAGTATTTCATTGTGTATATATACCACATCTTCTTAATCCAATCACCTCTCAATGGACATTTAGGTTGTTTCCATGTCTTGGCTATTGTGAAGAGTGCTGCAATGAATATGTGGGTGCATGTGTCTTTTTCAATAAAAGTTTTGTCCAGATATATGCCCAAGAGTGGGATTGCTGGATCATATGGTAGCGCTATACTTAGCTTTCTAAGGTACCTCCATACTGTTTTCCACAATGGTTTGTACCAATTTATATTCCCACCAACAGTGCGAGAGGGTTCCCTTTTCTCCACACCTCCTCTAGGATTTGTTATTTGTGGACTTATTAATGATGGCCATTCTGACTGGTGTGAGGTGGTACCTCATAGTAGTTTTGATTTGCATTTCTCTAATAATCAATGATATTGAGCATTTTTTCATGTGCTTATTGGCCACCTTTATATCTTCTTTGGAGAAATGTCTATTCAGGTCTTTTGCCTATTATTCAATTGGGTTGTTGGCTTTTTTGCTGTTGAGTTGTATAAGTTGTTTGGAGAAAAGCTGAAAGCCTTCCCACTAAAATCTGGAACAAGACAAGAGTGCCCACTCTCACCACTGTTATTCAGTACAGTTTTGGAAGTCCTAGCCACAGTAATCAGACAAACAAAAGAAATAAAAGTTATCCAGACTGGAAGAAAAGTGGTAAAATTGTCACTGTATGCAGAAGACATGATACAATATATATAACATCCTAAGGACTCAACCCCAAAACTACTCAAATTGATCAACAAATTTACCAACGTAGCAGGATATAATCAGAAATCAGCTGCATTTCTATAAACAATGAAATATTAGAAAAAGAATACAAAAATACAGTACCTTTTAAAATTGCACCGCCAAAAAATCAAATGCCTGGGAATAAACCTGACCAAGGAGGTGAAAGGCTTATATACTGAGAACTATAAAACATTAATCAAGGAAATTAAAGAGGATGCAAAGAAATGGAAAGATATTCCATGCTCCTGGGTTGGAAAAATTAATATTGTAAAAATGACCATACTATGCAAAACAATCTACAGATTTCATGTGATCCCTATCAAAGTACCCATGAACAAACAATCCAAAAATTTAGATGGAACCACAAAAGACCCAGAATTGCCAAAGTAATCCTGAGGGACAAAAACCAAGCAGGAGGCGTAACTTTCCCAGACTTCAGGCAATATTAAAGAGACACAGTAATCAAGACAGGGTGGTACTGGTACCAAAACAGACATACAGACCAATGGAACAGAATAGAGAACCCAGAAATAAACCCAGACACCTACAGTCAATTAATCTTCGACAAAGGAGGCAAGAATATAAAACGGGAAAAAGACAGTCTTTTCAGCAAGTGGTGCTGGGAAAACTGGACAGCCACATGTAAATCAATGAAACTGGAACACACTATCACGCCATGTCCACAAATAAACTCAAAATGGCTTCAAGACTTAAGTGTAAGACAAGCCACCATCAAACTCCTAGAAGAGAACATAGGCAAAACATTCTCTGACAACAACCTTACCAATGTTTTCTCAGGTCAGTCTCCCAAAGCAACAGAAATAAAAGCAAAAATAAACCGGTGGGACCTAATCAAATTGACTAGCTTTTGCACGGCAAAGGAAACCATAAAAAAAAACAAAAATACACTTTACAGAATGGGAGAAAATAGTTCCAAATGACACAACAGACAAGAGCTTAATCTCTAAAATATACAAACAACTTATACAAGTCTTTAATATATTTTGTTTTAGTGCATGGTGTTCTAACTTCATTGATTACAGCTGTCCAGCTTTCCTTGCTTGCTGAAGAGACTATCTTTTCTCCCTTGTATATTCTTGCCTCCTTTGTGGAAGATTAATTGGTTGTAGGTGTGCTGGTTTATTTCCGGGCTATTTTGTTCCATTGATCTATATGTCTGTTTTGCTGTCAATACCACATTGATTTGATTACTGTAGCTTTGTACTATTGTCTGAGGTCTGAGAAGTTTATGTCTCCAGCTCTGTTTTTTTCCTCAGCATTGCTTTGGCAATTCTGGGTCTTTTATGGCTCCATATAAACTTTAGGATTATTGTTCTAGCTCTGTGAAAAATATCATGGGTAATTTGTTAGGGATCACCTTAAATCTGTAGATTGCTCTGGGTAGCATGGCCATTTGTAAAATTTCTAGAAGCTACATTTAAAAGCAAGAAGAAATAAGTAAAATTATATTTAACATATTTAAATCCAACATATAATAAATATTGTCATTTTAGAATGTAATCAGTGTAAAATTACTAAAGATATTTTGGGTTTCTCTTTTCTTCCACTGTCTTTAAAATCCAATGTGTTTACACTTACAGATGACTCATTTCACACTCACTACATTTTAAGTGCTCAGTAGCTACATGTGGCTAGTTGCTATTGCACTGGGCAGCAAAGGCTAAGAACACTCCACAGTAACTGTGCTTGAGGTGGTTTCATGCTAAATCCAGACAGCATTTTAATATACTTACTTGACTGAATGCTATAGATGAGTTCAGAGAGTCAACTACTACTTCCTTACTGAAACTCTTTAGTTTCTAAAACACCATTCTTTTTTTGGTTTTTCTCCTACCCCTCTACTGCTTCCTAATGTCTTTTCTTCATTGCAAACCTTACATTTTAATCTTTCTTATAGTTCTGTCCTTATGCGGAGGTCTACCACTGGTGGGTCTTAGGCTAAAACTTTCTGAGGACTTCTAAAATATACCTCTGTTTTTTAATGCCCTGCTATTCCAAGTGGATTACAAGTACAGGCAGCTACCACCTGGGACCTCGTTAGAAATCCACAATTTCAGGCTCTACACCAGACCCACTAACTCAGAATCAGATTTTTGATAAGCTCCACAGGTAATTCATGTGCACATTAAAGTTTAAGAAGCACAGATCTCTCAGGCTATTCCACCTATGATGCCATTCCCTATTATGTCTTCGTGAAGATTGTCTCATTATTCTCTACAGTTTAGCTCAGGTTTTATTTCTTCTGTGAAGTCTTTTTAAAGAGCCCTCTACTTTCCCCAAAGTGGAGCTAAATACTCCCATTTTTCTTTGCTCCCCGTATATTCTATTTCTATTATAACACCTCTGTATTATAATTATTTTTTACTTATATCTTTCCCAGCAGAAGAAGATCTCCTTGAGTACAAATACTTTTAAACATTCCGTTTAGACATTTTTGGGGTTGTTTATCTTTATTTCTGCATATAATTGTTTTGTATATATATCAAAGGCTCAAAAGGGTTCGCTGGATAAATTAACTCTGGGACTTGAGCAAAGAGCTTGCCCTCTATGAGCTTCAGTTTCCTCACCTGTAAAATGGATGTATTAATAATAGTTCCCTTAACTATAACAGGTTGTTGTGCATATTAAAGCAGAATATTATCTTCCTGTTTCCTAAATAAGGAAAACTATTTCAAAAGTCAGTAAATAAACAATCAAGTCAATCTAAATGAGGATCTTTAAATACCTGCCTATTAGTTGTTTTTTATAGGTATATTTACATTCCAAACTCCTTCTGTGACACCTGTTTATGAGACCAAACTGTAACTCTGTTGAAATTCTGGAGTTATTTACGTTCAACCCCCTCCCCTAAATATCCTGAATTTCCTGACTAGAAATAAATATATTTTGACTTCTTAAGTATTGTCATTAAAAAAATGTGATGAAGAACATAATCATGACCAGTAATCTTAGATTGAGTTCCTTTCCTTAGTAGCTCTGATAAATCCTCCCCTTCTTAAAAAAGTCATCTTCAGGGGAGTTCCTGTCATGGCTAGGTTGAAAAGAATCTGACTAGGAACCACGAGGTTGCGGGTTAAACCCCTGGCCTCGTTCAGTGGGTTAAGGATCTGGCATTGCTGTGAGCTGTGGTGTAGGTTGCAGACGTGGCTCGGATCCCGTGTTGCTGTGGCTGTGGTGTAGGCCGGCAGCTGTAGCTCTGATTAGACACCTAGCCTGGGAACCTCCACATGCCGTGGGTGCAGCCCTAAAATGACAAAAGAAAAAAAAAAAAGTCATCTTCATCCCTAACATTTTCAAGAATTTCAGAAAGAACCATATTATATTTTTGTCATCAGCTCCCTCTGGAACTTTCAGAATAGTGAAGGTTTTCCTCTGATTTTCTAACAATTCTACTGCAGAGTACTCAATTATTTCTTAGAAGTCTATTTTGCACATTAATGTTTTGCTTTTTTTTTTTTTCCTTCTGGATTTAGAGATTGGCATCATTTCCAGAAGTTGTAACTTTATTCCATTCACTTTTTGTAGTGGAGTAGTTTACATATCATTGGTCTTTTCATTTTCTGTTGATGAGTTTGTATTATATGTTTTACTGGCTTTGTCTTCTGTGCAACAGAAGGGAGCTAATGATCAAACTGGGCAAACAGCCTGATCTCTAAGTATCGTGCATGCTGGACACTAATGTTGCCAAGGCCAATCTGATTCTTTGTCCAAAGACAATGATGATACACAATGTTTTTCTTTTGGAGGAGAGACTGTGAAGTGCATTGAAAAAGCTTCTTTTCCTAAAAGTTTTAACTGTTCTTATTGATAACATAAGCAGCAAACATGCTTCTCTAACACTGCAAATACGTTAGCTGGCAGTCTAGGAGAAGAACGAGCAAATGGGAAAAAATAAAAAGAACGAAATAAAGAAAACAAGTCACGTGGTAATGATGTGACTCTTCTTTGGATATTAACCTCTACTCATTGGGAAAGAGGTCAAGGCTTATTTTTAATTAAACTCAATCAATTCTCAGCTATGCAGACTGCTAGCTGTAGGAGTGTGGCCAGTTACTTCACTCCCTGAACATGAGTTTCCTCTTAAGTAAAATAGAGAAAGCAAGCAAACCTTTAGGGTTTTTGTGACGATAAAGTTAACATCATAATACTTTCTAACCTGGGGAGCTCTACAGGTTTTATTAGTAATAACAGACCCTCCTGGAGGAGGTAGAAGTTGAATTAGAAATTGAAAGATGGGCCAGATGGGCAAGATGAGGAAAAAGATATTTGGGGACATTCACCTAATGCCTACTATGTGCCAGGTGCCATGTCAGGCACCTTCCCATATTACATTTTCAAAAATTATGAGTGAAAGCATGGAGGCAGAACTTTTACAAGGGGTCATCAAATAAAGGAGATTAAGGGAATAGAGCTGGAAATGTAGGTTGGAGCCTATTAGCTAGTCACAAACACCAAGCTCAGGGCTTCCATTTTGCCGCTGACAGGCAATAAGAACCATATCCCTGGCATTTGGCTCAGTGGTGGTTTCCTCACCACTACAACTGACTCTTGAACACCAGAGGTTTGAACTGCACAGGTCCACTTATATGGTAGTCTTTTTTTTTCCCAAATGTAAATACTACAGTACTGCACGGTCTATGGATGGTTGAATCTGTGGATAGGAAACTGGATTCTGAGGGCTACCTCTAAATTATACTCGGATTTTCCATTGCATGGAAGGTTGCCACTTCCAACCCTGTGTTGTTCAAGGGTCAATCATATCACTGGTATTGATGAAGGTGAATTTGCTTGCCAGGGAACAGGGAGAGTCAGGGGAAACAGTAGTACATAATGGCGGCTCTTGTATTAGCCCAGGATTGAAGTAGCTAGGCAATCCTTTAAGACAAACAAACCAGAATCTGGAATATAAATAAGGTATAATTATTTCAGTTTTAGTCAGAGATAAAATCTTGTATTTTTTTGCACAGACTGCTTCTTAAAGCCACGTGGAGATGTCATCATGTGAAATGTACACAGACTATCAAACAGCTGGGCCTGGTTCCAGACTTGGCATCTATGCCAAGAGAATGCATGATGCACACCTAACATAGCATTTCTGTATTGCTCCTCATCTGTTATTGTCTGGAACCCTGGCTTTGTCATGTATGTAACAAGAAAATAGCAGTTCCTGGAAGGAATGATCTTTGAATAGCACTTTGGGAAGGAAGTGAAGACATTAAGTCTACATGGGTAAGTTTTATTCACTTTTCAACCATTACACCTAAAGCTTTGTTTATGGGCTGAGAGTTGTCACCTTTGCAAATAGGTCACATTTAAAAATTTCATCTGGAAAGCTGCAACAGAGTCTTTTCACAGTACACAAATGAACATCTTGACAGGCCATGAAGAAGCAACAGGACAAAGAGTCACACCTCAGCAGCAAACCTGGTCCAGTATGACCAAAAGATCCCTCAGATACAGTCAAATATCAGAAGCACAGCACTCATATCAGCAATATGATCAACTGTCATGTAGCTGCCTCCTCATACTGTGTCCAACAACATACCTAATAGATGGTTGGTTACCATATAGAAACAGGCATACCTGCCTCCCTGAGCTGTATGTACATAGGAACATGTGGTACTGAGTATGTAGAATACTTCAGAGCCAGACAGATCCAGGGCCCAGCAGTTGCTTGCTGCATGCAAACTTAAAAGGGAGAGTCAAAGAAAGAAATCTTTTATTTCATTAGTGCAGATAAAGATTTTCCCTGATGCTTCTCTTTATTAATTTTGCATCCCATACCCTCAGGGTGGAAACTTTGGCACCACTTGTAGAGAAATGTCCACTTACAAAGCAAAGCACTATTTGAAGCCAAATGTCTGTGAGAATTCCTTTACCTTGACCCTGAGAAAGTAGAATGGATGACTTGTTTTTTACTTTAAGAAGATTTTTCACTTTTGACAAGGTCTTTCAGGAGTAGCAGTTGGTCTTTGCTTTAATGGACGATCAGTGGAAAGTCTTTGGTGAATATCAGCATTCATATTTTGGTAACTTGAGACTGAAATTGCTTTACCAAGCTTCTCTGTCCTGCCACTCAAGGCAGCGGCAAGAGCAGGCAGTGCTGGGGAGGGTGGAAAGTTGGGAAAACTAACCCAATAGCCCCCAGCCAACAGAGGTCTTCACTTTGAAGATCTAAAGTCAGTAGTTTAAATCTCAGCCCCAAAAAGATAAAGATCATAAAACCATATATAAAAAAAAACAAATTTGATAAAACATGCAGCATTCTCCACATAAGTACACAAATAAACTTACATGGTGCTTCTTATTTCTATTAAGGGCAAAGGGAAGACCTATTTAGATGCTCTAAAAGGAACTGATAAAAACATGAACAAGGAAAAACAAAGCACACATTCCAAGCACACACAATTTGCCAAAATGCAGCTCAAGGTGATTACATGAAGCCCTTTCCTTCTCTACATCACCCTCTAATGATAACGCATTAAAGCCAGGCCTCTCACACTTGTATGCCTGGACATGACCCTCAAAGACAAACATGGAGTAACTTCCTAGAATGCTATATTATCTTGAATATTTGGAATGGAAAAGCATTTTTATATTAAAATAAAAATAGACATTATGAGACAGAATTTTTAAGTTATGTATTTTTTAAAATAATGAAAAGTCTTCAAAACCTTAGGGCTTACATCTGCTACATGAGGCGATATATAAGTCCAACCAAGGTATACATTCTCATTCATCTGCTTGGAAAGCTTTTCGAATCACTGCAATGAATATAATTTCCCAATTCCTGGGGATTCTCTTGAATCTTTAAGCCATACAAATTTTTTTCTGATCCAATCTTTATCAGATTACCTTTGGAAAAAAGCCTTCTCTAAAATGGTATTCAAACTGGAGAACGCAGAGGCTGAAAACAAAATTCTCTGTAAACAGGTAAGGCCATTATTTACTCATTCTAATCTTATAGATGAGAAAACAGAGGCTTAGAGATATAAAACAGCTTGCTCACCTAGCAAGCAAAAGAACTGTGACCCACTTTGTTTCAGGGAAAATTGTGCCCACAGCATGCTGCTCCACAGGGAACGTGCTGCCTCATGTCAAGGCCACAGCTAGTTAGGAACCCTTTCAAAAACCCCATTTTAATCCTCAAATAATATGTCATGATGCCACTTATGACAACACACTGACCTTAAGGTCACAGAGATTGTCTCTAAGAGAAGTATCTCTCAAAGTTTCATCTTGTCCTTGGAGTGTCAATACAAAGATAGGATAGCAAAGAAAGTCTCTTTGCCCAGTAGCTAAAATTTTTACCTTAGTTTCACTCAAAGCTTTTGCCTCTAGTTTCTGATTTTAAAAAGTAAGCAATATTCAACACTACAACTGATATTATGACTAGATAAGGATAATAACAATAATGCCTACCTTTGTATTCCTAATGTATAACAGGATTTGTGCTAAGTGCTAAGTGCTAAGCTTAGGAAATTCAGGAGGGGCTTCCTGAAGTAAGTGATACTAGATTTATATCTGAAAGTAAGCAAAAGCATTTGACATAGCAAAAGGGAAAAACACTCTAGGCCAATAGAATATGCAAATACTATATGCAAAAATCATATATGCAAAGACATAGTATACTGGGAGAAGTTTAGTGTTGAAAAGATTAGAAAGATAAGCTGGAGTCAGTTTCTGAAAGATCCTGTTTACTGGGTAAGGATTTTAGACTTCATCCTGAAGAAAATACAGAATGATGAACTGTGTTATGCAGAATGGTGCTATATTCACTTTTGCTAGTTCAGACCAGCATCCCATGATTGAGATGGAAAATGAAGTGGAAGGGTATGAAAACACAGAGACAGGTAAGCAACTGGAGGCAGGGAACAGACTGAATGCTACTATAGGTAAAATACCCACACTAAAATGAGAATTATACCAATTCTTACTTTAACTCTAGCTACATGCCACGTGCTGTGCTAGGGAAATAGCACTAAGCAAAGCAGCCCTATTGAATAGGACCTCCAGGACTGAAAGCTTCCTGGGTAATTTCTGATCCTCAGCTCAGTTTGAGAAACACTGGATGAGAGCATTGCCTGCTAAATCTCATCTGTGAGTAACAGATGTTAATTAAACAAATATTTCTTGTGTACCTATTACGTACCATTTAGCCAAAATTGATTCCTGGAAAGAACAGCTCAGGGCATGTGGCAGGGTGTGGAAAGTACTCTAGATCTGGTGATTGATGACTTCCCAAAGGAGGTAACATGATCTAAAATAAAATGAAAACTAAAGGATAGGAGGGCGTGATCAGAAGGTAGTCACATTTATTGGCTCTTTGTAAGCTTATCTTAATAAATTGTTAATAGGTTAGGTTTTATATGCACACTTGTTTATTTGCAAATGGATGCTTCTCCCAAAATCAAACTTAATATGTGACTATACGTCTGGGCATATGGGAGCACATACACAAATACACAAGCGTACAAATTCATACACACGTGTGCAAGAATATATGCACACGTATATTCTCATACTCATATATTTAGGGTGGACAAAACTGATTTCTTAGAGAAGTGTCATTTTGGCAAACTTCTGAAAATTAAAGCTAAATTTTCTAAAATAGATTATTTCTACAAACAGTCTGGAAAACTAATATAATTTTTAGGACAGACTTTGTGGAATAGCCTACTATTCATAAACTTTAGGAAACATATAACCATGTTATAAAGTTTTAGGGTATTGCAGAAGAGTCAGATAATCATAACTGTTCCTAATAGTGAAAAACTTAAAATTATTTGCCAAGCGAGATGTAATAATTTTCCATTTAAGTCATACCTGAGCTTTGTTAGAAAAGAAACCTAAGTAAAGTTCTGTGATTAACACTGAACATTCAAAATTAAAATACAAGGGTTATATTTCTACACACTTTTATGAAATGTGCCAGTAGGCCACTTTAAATACATATATTTTGTTGTAAAAGGAGTTGTCACTTTTAAATAAATAAGTTTATTAATTACTACAAAGAATAGCCTTTAAAGATGCTCTATAATACAAATGGATTTTACATTTATTTTCAAAGGATAAAGAATACAAGCAATTTGATGTCAAAATGAAATTAATTAGATTGTCTAGATGTCTCAATTTTATAACGTACTTTTTTTCCATTTGGGAATAACTAGTAAGAGACACAAAGATACTGGCTAGGTATTAAAGCTTTTTTTCAAATATGATGATTACGCAAGCATTCAGATAAATGATCGAATTTAATATTTAAATAGGAAAACATGTTACCTTATAAATTTAGTGTTTTTCAATAATTCAGTAATCACTTGAATCCCTAATTGTAATACTAGTAAACGTGATTATGATAATGAAAGCTTAATTTTATGGAATACCTATTATAGTATAGACATTGTGCTAAATGTTTTAAATGTACAATCATGTATACTCTTGAGTATAATCCTATGAGGTAGGCACAATTATCTCCCCTCATTTTGCAAAGGAAGAAACTAAGGTTAAATATTTTATACAAGATCATAACAGCTACTAAGTGGAATTCAAATCCATATTGTCTAATTTCACTAATTAAATTAAATGTCTAACTAGCAAACTCTACATCCTCTTATGGGGATGTAATTTTCTAAGTGCTGCAGAGGACATTGAGATGATACTGCATATTTCTCCAAGAACTCCCAATTTTATAGTTAAGAGAGATACTGAAATCAATATTTCCAACTCAAAGCACAAGGAAATAACTGCCAAAATTGATGCCCCTGTTTGCCCCTAATTTTTCTCTTAGAACAAAAATGGCTATTTCAAATAAAACATTAAGCTGCACATTCATTTCTGACTGGGGAATAAAGGAATTCTTATGGAGGAAGTGAGATGTGAGAGAGGTTTTCAAGAAAGAATGAAAAGAACATGCACAGGAAAACATGAGAGGGGAAAGAAATGTCAGAAAAAGGGAACAACCAGAAATAAGACATGAAAATGAGGGTACAGAACAAATTCAGGAAATGTATTAATTCATTCAATAATTACTGATAACTAGAATGTACTACACACCAGGTACTATTCTACATGTGGATAACAGTTAGTTACAAACCAGATCTCCAAAGATCTGATCTCATCGAGCTTTATAAATTCTAATCAGAGGAGACACTCCACAAAACAGATAAGTAAGCAAGAAAATATCTAGTAACCATAAATAATATGCAGAGAATTAAAATAAAGTACTGAGATTGTCAGAAATTGAGGAGATGCTGGTTAGATTAGGTAGGTACAGAAAGACTTTCTGAAGACATTGATTTAAGTAGGGCAAGAAGATTTCATCCTCTTATAACCAGGGAGCCACTACTTTCGGTGCATGATCCTGGAAAGAATTTATCACACAGTAGATGAGATGGATTGATGTGTCTGGGGGCTCACTAAACCCAGGTTCATGATATTCTAGAAGTGGTGCTTGTGGAACCCATGCAGTACCTTAAAGGAGGTATGTTTATTCTGGCCAAGGTAGCCAAGTGCATAGCAGCAAACTCTCGCTACATGCCCAGTGTTAGAGACTAGATCTCCTCTCTCTCTGCACCAGGAGTCATGCTCCACACTCAGTTAATTCTTGTTGCTCAAGCTTTGAATCTTCAACTTATTATCAGGATGTTTTTGCCTTGGCCATTCATTGCTACACACGTTTTGTTCTCTCTTCTGCGTATGATCTAGGCTTTCCTCATGATAACACTCTTCTATCCACTAAAGTTCAATAAAATACCTTGAATTGTGACTCTTCAATCTTGATCCTTCCCCAAGTGTGCTGTCTCGCTCTCTTTCTCTCTCTCTCTCTCTCTCTCCCTCCTCCCTCCCCACCCCCTTTCCTCTCACATGCTGACTCCAAGGGGACAGCTTTCCATCTGGCCTGTCTCAGCATTGCTGCACACTCTGATGATAATTGTAACAACATAGCTATTAACATTTGTTTACTAATCACCTGCCATGTGCCAGTCATCTCAACAGCCCTGTGAGATAGGTAACATTATTGTTCCATTTTTTATAGCTGACTAAATACGGCTAAGATTGTTTAGAAAACTGCTCAAAGACCACAGAGCAAAAACCATCTTTTCAACAAAAGGTGCTAAAGCAAAATTCCACGTACATGCAAAGAAATTCATCTAGATACAGACCTTATATCCTTCATAAAACAAATGAATCACTGACCTAAATGTAGAGCATTAGACTATAAAATTCCTAGAAGACAACACAGGAGAAAACCTGACTGACCTTGGGTATGGCAGTGACTTTTCATTTTTTTAATTTAAAAATTTAAAAAAATTAAAATATAATTGATTTGCAATATTACATTAGTTTGAGGTATACAACACAGTGCTTCAATAATGTTATATATTATATTCCATTGTGATGATGTTTTAGATACATCAAAGACAAGATCTGTGAAAGATGAGGCCACCATCACCCTGATACCAAAACCAGAAAAGGATACTACAAAAAAAAAAGAAAATGACAGGCCAATATTACCGGTGACATAGGTGTAAAAATTCTCAATAAAATATCAGCAAACTGAACCAATTACATATTAAAAGGAGTTCCTGTCATGACTCAGCAGGTTAAGAACCCAAGTAGTTTCCGTGAGGTTGTGGGTTTGATTCCTGGCCTCACTCAGTGGGATAAAGATCCAGCATTGCCATGACCTGTGGTGTAGGTCACAGACGTGGCTTGGGTTGCCTGTTGTTTTTGGCTATGGTGTAGGCCAGCAGCTGCAATTCCGATTTCACCCCCAGCCCAACAACTTCCATGTACCTCAGGTAGAGCCCTAAAAACAAACCAAAAAAAAAAGGATCATATACCATGATCACGTGGGATTTATCCCAGGGATGCAGATTCTTCAATATCCACAAATCAATCAGTGTGATATACCATATCAACAAACTGAAAAATAAAAATGATATTATTATCATAATAGATGAAGAAAATCTTGGGACAAAATTCAACGGCCATTTCTGATAAATACTCTCCAGAAAGTGGGCACAGAGGGAATCTACCTCAACACAATAAAAACCATATATGATGAACCCACAACCAACATCACTCTCAATGGTGAAAAACTAAAGCATTTTAGCTAAGATTAGGAACAAGAAAAGGATGTCCATTTTCGCTGTTGTTATTCACCTTAGATTTGGAAGTCCTAGCAATGGCAATCAGAGGAGAAAAAGAAATGAAGGAATACAAATTGGAAAAGAAGTAAAACTATCACTGTTTGCAGAGGACAAGATACTATACCCATAAAATCCTAAAGATACCACCAGAAACCTGTTAGAACTCATCAAGGAATTTGGTAAAGTTGTAGGATACAAAGTTAATACACAGAAATCGATGGCATTTCTATATGTTAACAATGAAAGATCAGAAAGAGAAATTATGGAAACCATTTAGCATCACATCAAAAAGAATAAAATACCTAGGAATAAACCTACCTAGGAGACAAAAGACCTGTACTCTGAAAACTATAAGACTATGATGAAAGAAATCAGACAACACAAATAGATGGAAAGGTATACCATGCTCTTGTATTGAAAGAATAAATATTTTCAAAATGAATATACTACTCTAGGTAATCTACAGATTCAATTCAATCCCTACTAAATTACCAAGGAAATTTTTCACAGAACTAGAACAAAATATTTTAAAGTTTGTATGGAAACACAGAAGACCCCATATAGCCAAAGCAATATTGAAAAAGAAAAACAGAACTGGAGGAATCAGGCTCCCTGACTTCAGACTACACTACAAAGCTACAATAATCAAAGTAGTATGGTACCAGCACACAAAAAAAGAAATATAGATCAATGGAACAGGATAGAAAGCTGAGAAATAAACTCAAGCACCTATGGCCAACTAATCTATGACAAAGGAGGCAACAACATATAGTGGAAGAAAGATTGTCTCTTCAATAAACAGTGCTTGGAAAACTGTACAAGAATGAAATTTAGAACACTAATACCACACACAAAGATAAACTCAAAATGGATTAAAGACCTAAATGTAAGGCCTGATACTATAAAACTCCTAGAAGAAAACATACACAGAAAGCTATTTGACATAAATCACAGCAAAAATCTGTTTGATCCACTTCCTAGAATAAGGACAATAAAAACGCAAATAAACCAATGGGACCTAATTAAACTCAAAAGCTTTTGCAAAGTGAAAGGAAAGCATTAAAAAAAACAAAAAGGCAACCCAGAGAATGAGAGAAAATCTTTGCAAACAATGCAACAGACAAGGGCCCAACCTCCAAGATACACAAACAGCTCACACAACTGAACAACAAAAAAAAACAAACAAACACAACCCAATCAAAAAATGGGCAGAAGACTTAAAGAGACATTTCTCCAGAGTTCCCACCAAGGCTCAACAGAAACGAATCTGACTAATATCCATGAGGATGTGGGTTTGATCCCTGGCCTTGCTCAGTGGGTTAAGGATCTGGCACGGGCGTGAGCTGTGGTATAGGTAGCAGATGTGGCTTGGATCCCACGTTGCTGTGGCTGTGGCATAGGCTGGCACCTGTAGCTCTGTTTGACCCCTAACCTGGGAAATTCCATATGCCAGAAGTGCGCCCCCTCCCAAAAAAGAGAGAGAGAGAGAGAGAGACATTTCTCCAAAGAAGACACATTCAGCAGGCCAGTAGGCACATGAAAAAATGCTCAATATCACTAATTATTAGAGAAATGCAAATCCAAACTACAATGAGGTACCACCTCACACTGGTCAGAGTGGCCATCATTAACAAATCAACAAGTAACAAATGCTGGAGAGGGGGCGGAGAAAAAAGGGGAACCCTCCTACACTGCTGGTGGGAATGGAAACTGGTACAACCACTATGGAAAACAGTATGGCGGTTCCGCAGAAAACTAAATATAAAACTGCCATGGGATCCACCAAACCCATTCTTGGGCATATATCCATACAAAACTTGCATTTGAAAAGATACATGCACCCTTATATTCATTGCAGCATTATTCAACATCGCCAAGACATGGAAACAACCTAAATGTCCATCGACAGATGAATGGATTAAGAAGATGTGGTACATATATACAATGGAATACTACTCAGCCATAAAAAAGAACAAAATAATGCCATTTGCAGCAATGTGGATGGAACTGGAGACTCTCATACTAAGTGAAGTAACTCAGAAAGAGAAAGACAGATACCGTATGATTTCACTTATATCTGGAATCTAATATATGGCACACATGAACCTTTCCACAGAATAGAATCACGGACATGGAGAAAAGCCTTGTGGTTGCCAAGAGGGAAGGGGACGGACTGGGAATTTGGGATTAATAGATGCAAACTATTACCTTTGGAATGGATAAGCAATGGTATCTTGCTGTATAGCACTGGGAACTATGTCTGGTCACTTGTGATGGAGCCTGATATTGTAAGAAAAAAGAATGTATACATGTATGTGTGACTGGGTCACCTTGCTGAACAGCAGAAAACTGGCAGATCACTGTAAACCAGCTATAATAAAAATAGCTGCCCTACAACGGAAACTCCAGGAAAATTCTTAAATCAATGAGCTAAGCTTCTACCTTAGGGTTAGGGTTAAGGAAATTGGAAAAAAGAACAAATTAAACCCAAAACAAGCATAAGAAAGGATATTAGAAAGGTAAAAGCAGAAATCAGTAAAACTGAAAACACAAAAATCGATATAGAAAATCAAAGAAATAAAATTTGGTTCTTTAAAGAAAAAAATTGATAAAAGTTTAGCCAGACTAAGAAGCAGGGGACACAACTTTTAAATATC
>PVHT020000017.1:2386434-2397801 GCA_004024745.2 Catagonus wagneri | reverse complement strand
GGATCCTGCGTTGCTGTGGCTGCGGCGCAGGCCAGTGGCCACAGCTCCGATTAGACCCCTAGCCTGGGAACCTCCACATGCCGCGGGTGCGGCCATAAACCCGCGGCCATAAAATGACAAAAGGCAAAAAAAAAAAAAAAAAGAAATAATGTCATCTGCAGCAACATGGATGGAACTAGAGACCTTCATACTAAGTGAAGTAAGAAAGAGGAAAACAAATACCATATGATATCAATTATATCTGAAATCTAATATACTGCACAAATGAACCTTTCTACAGAAAAGAAACTCATAAACTTGGAGAGCAGACTTGTGGTTACCAAGGGGGAGGCAGAGGGAGTGGGATGGACGGGGAGTCTGGGGTTAATAGATGCAAACTACTGCATTTGGAGTGGATAAGCAATGAGATCCTGATGTATAGCACAGGGAACTATATCCAGTCACTTGTGATGGGACATGATGGAGGATAATGTGAGAAAAAGAATGTGTGTGTGTGTGTGTGTGTGTGTGTGTGTGTGTGTATGGCTGGGTCACTTTGCTGTACCGTAGAAACTGACAGAAGACTATAAATCAAATATAATGGAAAAAACAAAAATCTTAAAAAAATAAGAGGATACTACACATAATTCTACTTTCATAAATTCTTTTAAATATAGTATAATGTAGTGGACAAATACCTTTAAATATAACAAACTATGAAAGCTTAATAAAATAATGAATAACCTGAATAGGTCAATATCTATTAAAGACACTGAACGTGAAATGAGCAGCCTTAAAACAAACAAAACTCCCGGCATAGATGGCAAACTGACAAATTCTACCAAACATAAAAGGAAGTAGAAATGTAAATGTCACACATTCTTTCCAACTTATTTTGTAAGGACAGAATTACCCTGATACCAGACCTAAGTAAGGTCATTATAATAAAAAGAAAACTAAAGACAAATGTCTCTCATATACAATAATAGAAAAAAATCTTTATTAAAATCTTAATAAGTTGATAGAATCTAGTTGCAAAGAATAAGAATATTACCTTATGATCGAGTTTTAATTCCATGCTATAAGACTGGCTTAACATTCAACAATTAATCAATTTGATCTGCCACACTAACACACTAAAGTAAAACCCTATAATCTCAATATATGCAGAAAAAGCAATTGACGAAATAAAAAATCTATTTATGATTCTCAGCAAAGTAGGAAAAGAAGATAACTGCCTTAATCTGATAAAGAATATTTTAAGAAAAGATACCCAGCTTACATGGTGAAACACTGAGTGCTTTCTCCCTAAGATCAGAAAAAAGGAAAGGATACCTGCTGTCACCACATAAAACCATCACCATACAACACCCATTTTCAGCATTGTACTTAGCCAATGCAAGAATGCAAGAAAAATGATTGAAAGGTATGCATTTTGGAAAGGTAATAATCTGGACTAGAAAGCTCTTATTCACAGATGACGTGTATGTAGAAAATCTCAAAGAATAATAAAAATTCTGTCAGCACCGATGCGTTTATTAGCAAGTTTGTAAGATATAAATTTATTTTTAAAACATTTTATATATTAGTAAAGAAAATTGGAAATTGAATTTATAAAGGAATAATGCCAATTACAGTAGCATCAAAGACATTAAATTTATAGGTATAAACCTTACAAAATTAGTGCAGAATCAATATACTGAAATCTAGAAATGCTGATGGTAAAAACAAAAGAAAAATCTAAATTAATGGAGCATACTCATGGATTGGAAGACTCATTGTTACAAATTCAAATCTCCCTCAAATTATCTATATTTTGAATGCAATTCCAGTTAAAATCCCAGTAAGATTTTGTATAGAAATTGACAAGCTAATTCTAAAATTTACTTGGATAAACAGAGGAACTTAAATAAGAAAAACAATTTTGAAATGAATTATCTGGAATCTAATATACTGCACAAATGAAACTTTCTACAGAAAAGAAAATCACGGACTTGGAGAACAGACTTGTGGTTGCCAAGGGGGTGGGGGAGGGAGTGGGATGGTATGGAAGTCTGGGGTTAACAGTTGTAGACTATTGCCTCTGGGATGGAAAAGCAAGGAGATCCAGCTGTAGAGCACTGCGAACTATGTGTAATCACTTGTGACGAATCCATATATGTATGTGTAACCGGGAGACCATGCTGTGCAGTTGGAAAAGTGACAGAAATGTGTAAACCAGCTATAATGGAAAAATAAAAAAAAATAAGTGAAATGTAAAGCTACATATATTATGGCAGTGTAATATTCTAAAAATGATATAGACAAATAGAGATAGAGGTAGACATATAGGTCAATGGAAGAGAGCACATAAATAGAGTCACACAGGTATAAAGGCAATGCAATGGAGAAAGGATAGAGTTTTTAGCTAGTGGTGCTGTAACAATTGTATATACATAAGGAAAATAATGAACCTCAGTATACATACTTTGTACCACATACAAAATTAATTCAAAAGTGCTCATGGTCCTAAAAATAAAACCTAAAATAATAAATATTTTAGAATAAAATATAGAAGAATATTTTATGGCCCTAGGTTAAGCAAAGATTTCTTACATGCTATACCAAAGCACAATACATTTGACTTCATCAAATTTAAGATTTCTACCCTTCAAAAGACACTCTTAAGAATTCACAGACTGAGAGAAAGTACTTGCCTATCACTTACCTGATATAGGTCCTGTAGCTAGAATATATTAACTCTCGGAGTTCCCGTCATGGAACAGCAGAAATGAATCCAACTGGGAACCATGAGTTTGTGGCTTTGATCCCTGGACTCGCTCAGTGGGTCAAGGACCCAGCGATGCCGTGAGCTGTGGTGTAGGTCGCAGATGCAGCTCAGATCCCACATTGCTGTGGCTTAGGCCAGCAACCACAGCTCCGATTAGATCCCTAGCCTGGGAACCTCCATATGCCGTGGGTGCGGCCCTAAAAAGACCAAAAAAAAAAAAAACCTCTCAAACTCAATAATGAAAATATAAACAACTACTTAAAAAAATGGGTAAAATATTTGGCAAACACTTCAATAAGGAAAATATATGGATGGAAATTAAGCACAGAGAAAGATGTTCAACATCATTAATTATTAGAAAATTAAAACTACATTTGGGATGGAAAAGCAAGGAGATCCTGCTGTATAGCACCAGGAACTATGTCTAATCACTTGTGACAAATCTACAAACATATGCTTAACCGGGTCACCACACTTTACAGTTGAAAAATTGACAGGAAACTGTAAACCAGCTATAATGAAAAAGTAAAAATCATTATATTAAAAAACAAAAAAAAAGAAAATTAAAACTACAGTAAGATACCTCTATACCCCTATTAGAACAACTTAAAAATAAGAAGAAATATGAGAACACCAAGAACTGGCAAAAAAGAGGAACAACTCTTGACAAGGATGAAAACTCTGATAAACTTCTGATCGAATGTAAAATATTACCAGCCACTTCTGAAAAACAGTTTGTTACAGACTCACAGTATAAAAAAAAAAACTAATGGTTACCAGCAAGGAAAGGGGTTCAGGGAGGGTCAACAGGGGTATGGGATTGAGAGATACAGGCTATTATGTATAAAATAGATAAGCAACAGAGATATATTGTGCAGCACAGGGGATTACAGCTGTTATTTTGTAATGGCTTTTAATGGAGTATAATCTATAAAAATACTGAATCACATCCTGGCTATTATAAATGGTGCTGCTATGAACATTGGAATGAATGTATCTTTTCAAATTACAGTTTTCTCCAGATATATGCCCAGCTGTGGTATTGCAGCATCATATAGTAATTCTATACTTAGTTTTTAAGGAAGTTCCATACTGTTTTCCACAGTGACTGTACCAATTTACAAGGTAGGAGGGTTCCTATTTTTCAACACCCTCTCTAGCATTTAGTGTTTGTAGACTTCTTGATGATGGCAATTCTGACTGCTGTGAGGAAATACCTCATTGTAGTTTTGACTTGCATTTCTCTAATAATTAGTGATTCTGAGAATCTTTTCATGTGCTTTATGGCCATCTGTATGTCATCTTTGGCAAAATGTCTATTTGGGTCTTCTGCCCATTTATTGATTGGGTTGCTTGGTTTTTTTTTTTGATATTAAGCTCTATGAGCTGTTTGGATATTTTGGAAATTAATTCCTTGTTAGTAGCTTCACTTGCAAATATTTTCTCCTAGCCTGTAGTATTTTGTTTGTTTGCTTATGGTTTCCTTTGATGCGCAAAAGATTTTAAGTTTAATAGGGTCCCACTTATTTTTGTTTTTATTTCCATTACTGTAGGAGATGTACCCAAAAATTATTGCTTTGATTTATGTCAGAGTGTTTTGGCCCACATTTGCCTCTAAGAGCTTTATAGTATCTGGTTTTGCATTTATGTCTTTAGTCCATTTTATTTTTTTTATACGGTGTTAGAGAATGTTTTGACCTCATTCTTTTACGTGTAGTTGTCCAGTTTTTGAAGTATTTTTGTCTTTTTGCCTTATCTAGGGCCACACCCACGGCATATGGAGGTTCCCAGGCTAAGGGTCTAACAGGAGCTGTAGCTGCCGGCCTACATCACAGCCACAGCAATGTCAGATCCAAGCAGTGTCTGCGACCTACACCACAGCTCACGGCAAGGCCAGATCCTTAACCCAGTGAGCAAGGCCAGGGATTGAACCTGCAACCTCATGGTTCCTAGTCAGATTTGTTAACCACTGAGCCATGACGGGAACTCCCAGTTTTTGAAGTACTGAAGAGGTTTTTGTTTTCCATTGTGTATTCTTTCCTCCTTTGTCTTGGATTAATTGACCATAGGTGTGGGGGTTTATTTCTAGGCTTTCTATCTTGTTCCAATGATCTATGTGTCCATTTTTGTGTCAGTATCATACTGTTTTGATGATCGTAGTTTTGTAGCATAGTCTGAAGTCACGGAGCATGATTCCTCCAGCTCCATTCTTCTTTCTCAAGATCATTTTTGCCATTTGGGTTCTTTTGTGTTTCCATACAAATTTTTAAAAATTTTTATTCTAATTCTGTGAAAATTGCCATTGGTAATTCAATAGATGTTACACTGAATCTGTAGATTGCCTTAGGTAATACATTCATTTTAGCAATATTGATTCTTCCAATCCCGAAACACGGTATATATCTCTCCATCTGTTTGTGTCATCTTCAGTTTCTTTCATCAGTGTCTTATAGTTTTTGCAATACAGGTCTTTTGTCTCCTTAAGTAGGTTTTTTCCTAAATATTTTACATTTACAATAGCCAAGACATGGAAGCAACATAAATGCTCACCAACAGATGAATGGATAAAGAAGATACACATATATACATATACATACACACACACACACACAAAATGGAATGTCACTCAGCCATTAAAAAGAGTAAAATAATATCAGTTGCAGCTACATGGATGGACCTAGATGTTATTATATTAAGTGAAGTAAGTCAGAGACAGACAAAAATCATATGATTTCACATATTTATAGAATCTAAAAAATGATACACGTGAACTTTTTTACAAAACAGAAATAGACTCACAGACATACAAAACAAACTTATGGAGTTCCCACTGTGGCTCAGTGGTAACAAACCCAACTAGGATCCATGAGGATGCAGGTTTGATCCCTGGCCTTGCTCAGTGGGTTAAGGATCCAGCATTGCTGCAGGCTGTAGTGTAGGCTGCAGACATTGCTTGGATCCAGCATTTCTGTGGCTATGTTGTAGGCCAGCAGCTACAGCTCTGATTAGACCCCTAGTCTGGGAACTTCCATATGCTGCAGGTGCAGCCCTAAAAATACAAAAAAAAAAAAAAAAAAAAATGAAAAGAAACCAAACTTTTGGTTACCAAAGGGGGTAGTGGAGGAATATAAATCAGGAGTTTGAGATTAACACATACACACTACTATATATAAAATTGGTTAAAGAAAAAAAAAGGCAAGGACCTATTGTAGAGCACAGGGAACTATCCCCAATAACTTGTTATAACCTATAATGGAAAATAATCTGAAAAGTAATATAACTGAATCACTTTGCTGTACACGTGAAGCTAACACATTGTAAATTAACTATACCTCATTAAACAAAAATATTGAATTACTATGCTGTGTACCTAAAACCAATGTAATATTGTAAATCAATTATACTTTAATTTAAAAAATATGTTTTTTTAAGTTAGACATACATTTACTATACGAAATCAAAGATCCCACTCCAAGTTATTCACCTAAGTAAAATGAAAGCCCATAGTCACAAAAAGCCTGTAAGCACCATTTTATAATAGCTTTATTCCTAGCCACAAAATACTGGAAACAAACCAAATATCTCTCAACTGGTGATTAGATTAACAAATTTTGGTATATCCGTACAATGAAATATCATTCAGCACAGAAAAGGAAGGAGCTAAGGATACACTCAACAGTAAGAACGAGTCTCAAAATCACTATGTTAAGTGAAGAAAGCCAGAGAAAAAAAACTACATAATGTATTTTTCCATTTTCCTGGTATTCTAGAAAAGATGAAGTATAGGAGAAAGTATCAAATCAGTGGTTGCCTGTGGCTTGGTGTAGTAATGGGAATTAACAGCAAATGGGCATGAGGGATCTTTTAGAGTAATAAAAATTCTCTAAAATTGAATTTTGGAGGATGTTGCACAACTCTGTTCACTTACTGGAAAACATTCAACTATATACTTACAAGGAGTAAGTTTTATGGTATACAAATATTACTCAACAAAGCTATTTTTAAAAAGCCATCCTATATGGAGCTATTTGCTCTCCCTCTCTCTCTGGAGATATGTATGTATATATACACATACTCACAGTTAGACTGCTCCTATAAAAAGAGACAGACAACTCAATAGGAAATTGGCAGAAGTTTTGCAAGTGTAGCTCAAAAAAGGGGATATCCTTATAGGAGTTTTACGGTGTCATGTCTTACATTTAAGTCTTTA
The DNA here is from genome assembly GCA_004024745.2 of Catagonus wagneri. Classification (NCBI taxonomy): domain Eukaryota; kingdom Metazoa; phylum Chordata; class Mammalia; order Artiodactyla; family Tayassuidae; genus Catagonus; species Catagonus wagneri. The sequence continues at coordinate 2,390,842 of PVHT020000017.1, read as the reverse complement.
AATCATTTTGGGTTTATTTTCTTATATTGTGTTAGAGAATGTTCTACTTTCATTCTTGTACATGTAGCTGTCCAGTTTTTCCACAACCACTTATTGAGGAGACTGTCTTTTTTTCATTGTATATCCCTGCCTCCTTTGTTGTAGATTAATTGACCATAAGTGGATGGGTGTATTTCTGGGCTTCCTATCCTCTTCCATTGATTTATGTGTCTCTTCTTGTACCAGTACCATACTGTTTTGATTATTGTAGCTTTATAGTACAGCCTGCAGTCTGGAAGTGTTATACCTCCAGATTTGTTCCTTTTTCTCAGGATTGCTGTGGAAATTCTGGGTCTTCTGTGGTTCCATATAAATTTTAGGATTATTCTAGTTCTGCAAAAAATGTCAAGGGTATTTTGATGAGGATTACATTAAATCTGTAGATTGCCTTGGGTAGTATGGCCATTTTAAGAATATTAAGTCTTTCAATCCAAGAGTACAAGATATATTTCCATTTCTTTGACTTACCTTCAATTTCCTTTATCAATGTTTTATATTTTTCAGCTTATAAATCTTTCACCTCTTTGGTTAAAAAGGAGGATATCCAAGTAGTCAATAAGGCATATAAACAAATGCTCAACATGATTAGTCATGAAATAACTGAGAAAAAAGCCAGAGATATACCACTATATATAATATTAGAAAGGCTCAGATGTGGAGCAACTGGAACTCTTATGCACTGTTAATATGAATGTAAACTGGTATAATCATAGCAGAAAACTTTTTGGCTGTCTCTGTCTACCAAAGCTGAATGTACTCATGCTGTGGTTCAGCCATTTTAATTTCAACATAGTTTGAGTATATATGAATACTCAACATATATGTATGTTTAATTAAACACATGGACAAGAATATACATAGTAGCACTATTTGTAGTATCCCCAAACTAGAAACAAACCAAATTCTCATAAATAGTGAAATGACTGAATAAATTGTGGTATATTATTAAAATAGCAAACACAACAATGAAAGTTAATGAAACTCTGTCATAGTCAACATATATGAACCTCAGAAACATAAATTTAATGTACAGAAATCAAACACACACACAAAAAAAAAAAAAACATACTGTTAGGACTCCATTTACATAACATTCAAAATGGTGGTGGTGGTGAAGTCCCAGAACAACACCACGAGGCTATAGCTGAGAGTGAAGTCTTTCAAGTCGGACATGGGGAGCTTCAGAAGAGACTGGAAAAAAATGCACTGACTCAGCACAGTACTTGTTACTGCTTTAGTTCTACTGAACTATTAACTCAGTTCTACCTGCACCTAAGGAAGCTTTGCCTTGGGATAAGTGCAAACATAAACTCTAAACAAAATTCAAAACAGAAACTGTCTTCACCTGTCGAAAAACCCTCAGAAGTATCTTGCCATTCATATAAAGATGAAGCAAACGTGAGTACTATACTGCATGCTGCAGTGCTTGGTTCTGGATAAATCTGATGTTCTTATTGACTTCTCTTCCCCTCATATGAGCTGAAAAGTTCTTGCTAAAATTGTCATGACAACAGGTATAGATGTCAAAGATGCCAAGGTGATGAGCATTTTTACAGAAACAAAATGTAAAAGTGGCAAATAAATGAGTGATTGTAGCTTTGTATCAAATGTCTGCCATGCAGAAATTATATTGCAGAGATCCTTGCTTAGATTTCTTTTTTTCTTTTCTTTCCTTTTTTTTTTTTAATGGCTGCAGCCGTGGCATATGGAAGTTCCGGGACTAGGGACTGAATCCAGCTGCAGCTGTGACTACACTGCAATGACAGATCCTTTAACCCACTGCACTGGGACTGCGATCAAACCTGTGCCTCCTCAGAAACTCGCGACGCTGCAGTCAGATTCTTAATCTACTGCACCACGGTAGGAACTCCTAGACCTCTTTATATACACCTTGAGCTTTACTTAGATAACAAAGATAATTAAAGAAGATACACCTTTCAGAAATCAGAGGGAGGAGAATTTAAACAGAAGGGAAAGTTCAGTTTCATCTGTATGTCAGCATCTCTCCCTGTGGTGATGCCAGAATTTTCTCATCACAGGAACCAGTGCTGGAAGAATCATTAGATTTACACAGTGGTAACTATTTTCAGAATGCGGTTACTTAATCTCTTTCAGATAACTTGATTTTACAATGTTCAAGTAGGCAGGAATATAAACATGTGGAAGCTGCGCTGTGGTTATCATATGAAAGTCAGAGCCATTTTAAAATAAGGAAAGGTGATGATTCCAAGCCTCTCAAGGTTTTGTCTCTAAGGCCTTTTAAATGAATCCCCTCTGCAAGATTAATCATTTTTAACAGTTGGAAACCTTGCCATTCATAGAAGTTCAGCTGGACATGGCACCTCTGTGTTTTTGTTTTTGTTTTTTCTTTTCACTCATGTATATGAATTCAAAGTCTTTCTCACTGGCAGATACTTGTAGATGCTGTGCAAATTACATAATTGCTGGTTTTCCAAGATTAACTTTGGGCTGGAACTTGCTGAACGTTCAGACTTCCATAAAGCCACCCAGGAAACGTCTCCACAATGATAAGCTACTACCCACAGAGTGAGCCCCTCGGAAAATCCTGCCAGAACCTGGGAGGTCATGATGAATAAAATTGAAATGAACACAGGACAGGAGATTGATGTTCCAGTGGTGTCTTGCACCTACCCTTTACAGCTTTTATTAATTTAAAAATTTTAACTGTCAGCAGCTAACAGTAAAGGGGACAAGAGCTTTTGAATTCAAAGTTCTTAACTTCTGATTGCATCCATATTTAAAAGAACATAGTTAAAATATTTTTAACATTTTGAAAATATATTACACTTACTTTATTTAAGCTTGAAACTAAAACCAACTAAACTACAATGCATTTCTTTTGGTGTGTGTGTTCTCTGTCTTGCTTTTTAGTGCTTGTATACTAGTACATCTTTAATTTGAGAAACAGGAGTATGGGTTTTTATTTGAAACATGTCTATTAGAGCACATACATCAAGCAGGAATGGGAAAATAGAGGTTGTCTCAGATCAAATTTTACAGGTCTCTAACTTCAGTCATTTTTTTTTTGGAGAAAAACAAAATGGAAAGACTGATAAAACTTGACGGTGGGTAAGCATTTATTATTATTATTATTATTATTTTGTAATTTTTAGGGCTGCACTCGTGGCATATGGAGGTTTCCAGGCTAGGGGTCGAATCGGAGCTACAGCTGCCGGCCTACACCACAGCCACAGCAATGTCAGAGCTGAGCCGACTCTGCGACCTACACCACAGTTCATGGCAACACTGGATCCTTAACCCACTGAGCGAGGCGAGGGATCGAACCTTCATCCTCATAGATACTAGTCAGATTCGTTTCAGCTGAACTCGAATGGTGAGTAAATTTAAATTGTAACAAAGTTCTTGAAACTTTTTTTTTATTGCTTAATGAATCTTATTACAATTATAGGTGTACAAAAATCATCAAAACTCAATTTGATTGCATTTCCGTCCCAAACCCTCAGCATCCCCCCACCACCCGGATTGTCTTATTTGGAAACCAAAAGGTTTTCCAAAGTCTGCGAGTCATTACATGTTCTGCAAAGAAGTTCATCATGTCTTTTTAGTTTCCACATGCAAGCCATAGCATTGGATGTTGCTGTCTAATTGTCTGACTGGTTTCACTCCACATGATAATTTCTAGGTCCATCCATGTTGCTATAAATGTTGGTAATTCGTTCCTTTGAATGGCTGAGGAATATTCCACTGTGTGTATGTACCATATTTTCCCTATCCACTCCTCTGTCGATGGGCATTTAGGTTGTTTCTGGCTATTGCATAGAGTGCTGTGATAAACACTGGAGTACATGTGTCTTTTCAAGTCATGGTTTCCTCTGGAGAGATGCCCAGGAGTGGGATTACTGGATCAAACGGTAATTCTATTTTTAGTTTTCTGAAGAATCTCCATACCGTTCTCCACAGTGGTTGCACCAATTTGCATTCCCACCAACAGTGTAATAGGGATCCTTTTTCTCCACACCCTCTCCAGCACTTATTGTTTGTAGACTTTTTGATGATGGCCATTCTGGCCAGTGTAAGGTGGTACCTCATAGTGGTTTTGATCTGCATTTCTCTAATAATGAGCGATGTTGAACATCTTTTCATGTGTTTATTTGCCATCTACATGTCTTCTTTGGAGAAGTGTCTGCCTAGATCCTCTGCCCATTTTTTGATGGGGTTGTTTGTTTTTTTGGTATTGAGCTGTAGGAGGTGTCTGTAAATTTTGCAGATTAATCCCTTGTCAGTCGATTCATTTGCAAATATTTTCTCCTATTCTGTGGGTTGTCTTTTCGTTTTGTTTAGGGTTTCCTTTGCTGTGCAGACACTTTGCAGTTTAATTAAGTCCCAT
>PVHT020000017.1:2374142-2385434 GCA_004024745.2 Catagonus wagneri | reverse complement strand
TAAATGCTTGGGTTTAACTCTGGGGTTTCTATCCTGTTCCACTGACCTATATTTCTGTCTTTGTGCCAGTACCATACGGTTTTGGTGACTGCAGCTTTGTAGTACAGTCTGAAGTCAGGGAGCCTGATTCCTCCAGCTCTATTTTTCTCTTTCAGGATGTCTTTGGCTATTCTAGTTCTTGAAACGTTCAATGATAGATGTAAAATAAAATGCAAGTATTTTGTTGCAAAAGTAGTTTCTTAACTGAATGGTAGTAACAGGGCATTTTTACTGTGGAAAAAAAATCATCAAGCTCTATAATTACGATATATGTTCTTTTTGTATATATGTCATTTTGTCAATTAACCAATTTTACTTTTAAAAGAGTAATAGTTCAACAATTAAAACAATTATTTTTCATCATTTTCTTTCCTCAAATCAGTCTATTCTACTCATATTTATAGTAATTGGCCACAAATATTCTAAGCATTCTTCCAAGGCTTAAGACAAAAATTTATGTAGAATTTTGCAACATATAAACACAATAATTTTGCAGATTATTTCATCCTTTCTTTTGAGTAGACTCAGCTTTTCAATTTAAAAGAAGTTTTATTTCAACAAAGCAAGCTTCATCAAGATCCTAGCTCTGATCCTTCCTCTTGACATTGTATGATAGCAACCTTAAGTACTGTGATCTTCAAGAAATTCTTAGTATTGGCAATAACACAGGCTTAGGCTAGAGTGTAGTTTACAGTGTTGGAATTCTTTCTCAGATGTCTTCCAGCTCCCTTCTGGTATCTCTGGCATATATTTCCTCCACAAAATGGAACAAAGGAACTCAATACTGTGCTTTACTTTCAGATAAAAAAAAAAAAAAAGTCTGTTGTATTCTCCACCCTTGTTGACTCAGGAATTCTGCCTCTGGCTAACATCTGCATGAATATCTTGATGGCTACAGTGTAGATATTGTGTTTTTGTATCTTCTCTCTTAATCTACCTGAACCATAAGCAGCCCTGTAACTAACCTGTCACATGGACTCAGCAAAACAGAAGCACATGAGTTGGGGGGTGGAGGGGGCCCTGAGGGATTTCTTTTTGTGCTTCTTGCTGACATCTGCCAAAAAAAAAAAATACAATTCCTTCCAAATAGATACACTCGCCATTTTTGCTTATATATGCAGTGTTTGTTTAATCAGGAAAACCTATTCTTAGAATTTCAGCATGATACAGAAGAAAATACTTGATAACTTCAGTTTGATTTTTAAAACTCACTGAGTAAATATATGACTAAAAAATAGCTATACTCAACTGTAATATATGAAATGTCTCAAGGTCTTCCCCTAAACCCCAACATTTGAAAATGGGAATATTAAATGACTTGTTGGGATTAGGGAAGGTGCATAGTTAATGGTAAGGACAGTTTAGGAAGCATGGCTTGTAGGATAGAAAATAGTTCCTTTATCACTACCTCTTTCTATCTCTGATATTACGTGATTCTTCATTTAACAAATATTTATTGAATGCTTACAAATACTGGGGCTTGTCCTAGATGGTGAGGCACTGTTCTATGCCCTGGAAATACGAGCAGAGGCTCTAGGGGAGGATTTCTTCTTTGCTCTTCCAGCTTCTTGTAACTGTCTGTATCCCTTGCCTTGTGACAGCATCACTCTGCTCTCTGCCTCCTTCTTCATTTCTCCTTTTCTTTTTGATTTCTCCATATGTCTCTCTTTGCCTCTCCAGTATAAGGACGCTTGTGATTACATTGAATAATTCAGGATAAGCCTCTTCCTCTCAAAATCCTTAACTTAATCACATCTTTTGCCACAGAAAGTACCATTCGCAGGTTTCAGAGATTTGACGTGTATATCTTTCTTTGCAGCAGGAGGGCATTTTTTGGCCTACCACAGAAGGGAGTGCAGGAGTAGGAATGAGGTAAGAGAAGTGGCCAGCTGAAATGTCATGGAGAGACTACAGGCCACCACAAACCCTTAGGGTATTTTTCTGAATAAAATGGGAAATCTAGTGATACTATCCAATTTATTCTGCATTTTACATTGCTTAGGAAATCCCTTTCAAAGTTAAAACCTATACAGCTGTGTTAAGGGAAGTTTTGATCCTTTCTTGGTCACGTGATGAATCTGATCCACATTGCGAAAAGGGGACTGTCCATCCCTCACACCGAAGCCTTAGTGATATTTAAAATGAGAAAACAGATTCAGAGACAAAACCCGCCTGTGGCTAATGAGCATGCTCGGCTCTTACAAATTTTCAAAGAAAACTCAAGGGCATTCCAGTTGGTAGCAAAAAAAAAGTTAAATGAATCTAAAAAGGGCCAGAAATAAAGGAGGAGGAAGAGAAATGGCCACTGCAGAGAGCACCCATAATACAGATAAAATCTGACCTTGCCCCCTCCTACCTCCACTCCAGCATCTTCATCTTTGCCCATGGTGATATATCTATATTGAGCCTGTATTTCTGTCTGAACACAAAAATCCTTACCAGCCAAGTTAAGATACTTAGGCTTCACTTTAAGGACAATGAGAAACCACTGAAGGGTTTATAACTAGGACTCAGTGTGGCTTGGCATTTGTCTCAGAAACATCACAAAGGCCATAATGTTAGAGGTGGATTAGAGAGAAGTGGGAGTGCAAAGAAAGACAACCAGTTGCTGCAGTGTTCCAGGCAAGGGATGAGGAGAGGCTGCGCTAGGCAGCGGCAGACACTGCTGTGGGGGAGTATGCAGAGGATAAAAGAAATCTTAATGCTCATCGCTCTCATAGCAAACAGTGTTGAAGGAAATAGTATTACAGTAACAGTGTTATATATATGAAGTGTGTTAAAGAGGATGGGTCATGTCAATCAGCCCCTGTTTTCACATTCCTCCTGATAAATCAGACCATTGATACATTGGGACCTAGGCATTACAATGTCTCTAAGGAAGAAACCTGTGTTGTAAGTACCAGCATAGATTGTTGCAGAAAAAGTTGTAGATAAGGGCATGGATTTCAAGCTATACTCACAATGTTCCTCTCCTTAAATGACTGCTGGTCTCTTTGCTTTGATAATCCAGTCCAGGTTCCAAAGAACATTGTCAACTAACTACATCATTTTCTATCTATACAAACCTAGAGGGGGAAAATGACCCATTGAAGAGATTGATAGAGTGATCATAACCCTGGACTGCCCATGACAGTCTAGGTTTACCACTCTTGATGTGGCATAATTATTAATAATGATTAATAGCACCCCCTTTCAAACTTAAAAGTGGCCTGCTTCAGATGACTACTTATGTGGTCATTCCTGATGATCAATATACTGGGGGGGGGGGACCTTGTCAAACCTAAAAGAGGCATTTTGCTGTTTCATGGCTATAAAAGAAGCATTAAAAGTCTTATGGATATCAAACTGTCTCCTAATGATCGTGTGACCCAGATTAGAGGAAACCTCCCCATGATTTCACAGAGGAAAAATGATGATGGTTATAATCAATATGCCTTTTCCAATGTCTCCAAGAACTACTAATTTTGTTCATATTTAGTGATGGATGATTTTGATGAAGATTAGACAAAGGTCTAGTATGAGAGCTAGTTGGACAAAGCAGCAGGAAAGTCAGGACTAACATACAAAGGCCATCTATTTCAAGAGGGAAGAAAAGGGAACGGACTCAAAGTAGTTTCCAGCTGCTATATAATGGCATGTTCCCATCAGAGAGTGAAGCAATGAGTAGCCAGAATTCTGTAAAACTTACATTCCCATAGCACCCTATGCAGCCACATAAATACCCATGAATTTGGCTCTGCTATGAGCATGCTTGGCTAGCCCAGATCAAACTAGTTTCCTTCAGAGAACCTCCCTATTTCCTCACCACCACCCTTCCACCCTCACTTTCAGAATTCACCTTAACCTGTAATAAAAATAATAACTAATAGCTTTGTGTCACTTGTTTGTCCCCAATGACCAATCCTATCATGGGGGCTCTACCCCTATGACCCTGTCTAAACCCAATTACCTCCTAAAGGCCTTGCCTCCAAATACCCTCACTTCAGGGATTAAGGCTTCAATATCTGATTTTACGGGGACACAGTCTACAGTACCACGTTAACTCAGTGACTTTTAAATTGTGTTACCAGGAAAGGTCTCAGAGACCACTGAGGGCAATGAGTGAAAGACCAGCTGGGGCAGGGGGAGGCTCAAGAGCCCTATTTAAATTTGTTTTATTGTACGAGTCTCCATGTAAGCACTCCTTTGGGGAAAAATTAAGTGCTCTGCTTCAAAGAAAAGTTTCCAAACCACTGGGTAATTTGGTTTGAGATAAGCAAAGCAAATCATATTTTCCTTAATTCGTGGATGAGGAGAATAGATTAACATGTATAACGTTGTCTCATATTCCAAGGACCATGTGAAGTGCTTCTACATGGGATAGCATTTAATTCTTACAAAAACTCCACAAGGGGAGCTCCCTTTGTGGCTCAGTGGTTAACGAATCCGACTAACAACCATAAGGTTGTGGGTTCGATCCCTGGCCTTGCTCAGTGGGTTAAGGATCTGGCGTTGCCGTGAGCTGTGGTGTAGGTTGCAGACGCGGCTCGGATCCTGCGTTGCTGTGGCTGTGGCAAAGGCCGGCGGCTGCAGCTCCTGTTAGACCCCTAGCCTGGGAACCTCCACATGCTGCGGGTACGGCTCTACATAAAAAAAAAAAAAAAAAAAAAAAAAAAAAAAAAAAAAAAAAAAAAAAAAAAAAAAAAAAAAAAAAAAAAAAAAAAAAGGCAAAAAGACGACAAAAAAAAAACAGCTCCACAAGGGATATGTAATTATGCACATTTCTTAAGGACACTGAGAGGCAGAGAAGTTAATAGGTAAATCCAGCCAATATGTAGCAGAGCTGAGATTTGAACCCTGGCCTATTAACAAAGCTCACATTCTTTCCATAACGCTGTCTGTTTCCCCATTCAGGTAAGGGAACCATCTGCTTCCCCAGCAGACACCTGGCCACATAATTTACTGTGTAGTTTTTGGTCAGACTCTTGACCACAAGCCCAACTCTGCACTTCAGGGAGCCAATAGAAAGCTGGGAAGCTACTGAGTGGAAAAGATAGAAGCCAGGGCTTACTGTCTCTGAGGGCAGAAGTAAGCCATGGGCAGATATAGCCTGAGTAATGACCCTGAAGGTATTGCACTGTTTGTCTTTTGAGAGCTGAACACTGCATCATTTCAGAGCATTGTAGTAACTTCCAACAACCACTTCTACAAATGCTATATTCAGCATTAAAGAGCTCTAACACATTTTAAAGATATAGTGTCAAATTAGACTGTTATGTCCAACAGATGAATGACTCCTGAGGAGTCTCTCATAATTAATACTATTTATTCCAAATACCCCACATACCAGACGCAGAGTTGGAACGTAAGTATGAAGCTCTGTAGTTGCTCTGGAAAAACAGTATGTAAACAGTAGGGCACACAGATAAGATACAGAGGTTGTAATAAACAGCTGTGATCTCGCAAAATTAAAGAGAAGCTTTTGTGTGTCAGTAAGAATGAAGAAACTGATTCCACTGACAGCAGAGGCTGTGCTAAGGCTAGTGGTTTTCAAATAAATAGTATAATCAGACCTCCTACTGTTAGTATGCACATTTTTCTCACACAGAATAAATTGTTTTTCTGATACTTCTTTAGATTAAATAGTCAGGATTAAAATGAAAGTAATATGATCTTATCTTGAGAGTGAAGGTATTGGTATTTTTGATGCAGTCACAAGTATCTGTAACAGGATGCAGTCGCAACTGGTTCAGAGAGCCCGGTTGTGGTGTTCCTCATATCTTCTAAGGCCAAGGAAATAAAAGCATTGTACTCTTTCCATCCTCTCAGTCCTCTTTTCAAATGAAAATAATGTGGGGATGAAAGCAGAGCTTCCTTCCCATTAGTGCCAACAACTGCACTTCTCTCTTTTCAAATTTTCCTCTTAGTAATTCTAGTTTTAATAAATGCTTGAGCACCAAGCATTTTCACTGAAAGAAAAGCTGTAATTTTTTACCAGAAGTGCAACCTTGAACTTGGATTTACTATAGTGGGAGGCAACATAGAAGAACTTAACATACTGTATTATTCTATGCAAATTATAGTTGTTAGGAAATAATTAGGTGTTATACATCTGTTCATAGGGCAGCTTTTATATATGGACCATCTGAATGCTGGAAGAGTCTATTTCTTGTTAGATAGAAAGTCTATGGCAAGCTAAACAGGATCAAAAAGTTTAAAGTTTCCCTACTTCAAAATAACTGTGAGAACTGAACTTTCTGTCAAACCTTCAGAGCTCCAGTAAGGGCTGCTAAGCTGTATATACATGGCTAGCTCTATGACGCTGAAAAGGAGGGAACAGTGCTGTCCTAAAGGACTCCATCTCCTGTTCTCGCCTAGACTATGACCCTACTTTAGGTTCCATGGAAGTAGCCTTACTTTTTTCATCTGAAAATTGGGCCCAACTCCTGGCTTACAGAACTCTTTTAACAATTAGGTTAAGACTTGATGAAACATGCTTAGCACTCTATAAATAATAGCGTTGATATTGTTATTGTTGTTGTGGTTATGAAGAAGAGATGGTAAATGTCAAAGTACAAGCAGAAGTATTAGCCTAAGGCACATTTCCATAATAGCAGAAACAGACAGGACGTGATATCAGAATTACAAAGAAGCCAGAAGATTAAAGACCAATTCTCAACATACTGACTGGGCAGCTGTGGAACTCTGACCTTCTAAAAACATCATTCTCAGGCACTATTCCACTATGATAACATAGGCTCAAAAATGCTTCTCTAACATTTGAAAATCATTATAAGGGTAATTTGATAGGCATGTTCATATCACCATCCCTTTATTTTCTGCAGTATACATTAGTAGGTCTCTACCCAAATTCTCTTTCTTTAATGGGGACCTTCACCTTCTATCATTTCATTCTTGTTTTGCTACTTGACACATTAACGCTTTTACTGAAAGCAGAGCACAATTTAGAACATAGAACATTTCTAAATTATAGGTTGTATGAAACTCCGGTTGCCATTTTAGAAACACAAACTTCAGAACCAAAGAGAAAGAGCAAAAAACAGTGGTGAGTGACACAGAAACCAAACAAGCTAGAGATGAAATTACAGTCCACATTTTAATTATTTTTTCTTGACTAAATGACTTTTCCCACTAACTATGTATTCAGCTTTTATGCTGAACATCCACCTAGCATTTCTAAGAACATACCTCTTTAGATCAGAATCAAGAAAAAGCCTGCCTTCTTGAAGGAAGCTGTGCTGTCATTCTGGAGCATATACCATGGATGAAGGGCACAGATCCAACGCTTTCTTCTGCTTATTCCCATGGGGTCCAATGAGGCACTGGACTTAGAAAAGAAACTGAAAGACTTAGTAAACATCATTCCTCTGCTTAAAACTCTCCAGTGGCTTCCCATGAACCTGGAATGAAATTCACAGTCCATACAATACTGCTATGGCCCCTTATGATATGGCTACTGCTGACCTCCTGAAACTCATCTTCTCTCATTTTCCCCTTTGCCTACTCTGCTCCTGCTTCACTGTCATTTTTCCTATTTCTCAAATGAGTTCAAACTCATTCCCACATGAGGGCATTTGCACTAGATGATCACTCTCTCTGGAAGGCTCTTCTCCCAGAACTTCATATTTAGGAATTCCAATACTATAGCTTTAGATGCCAGATGAACGGGCCCTTTGTTCAAGTTAGAATGCACTGCAAAGGCATAAGGATAAATATGCTTTCTTAAACTAAATATGATGAAAGAGGAGAAAATAGAACCCTATAAACAAATGACGCTACTTACTAAAGGGAAAGAAAGAAGGCAACATTTTAAAAAATTAATGTGGGAAGTACTGCAGATTAACATACGAAAAAATTCTTGAAGGAATTCAGCGCTTCAGATGTATATATGCCAACATGCCTGGCATAGACAATAAACTGGTGAACCTGAGTTTGTAAAAATAACCTTGTGAAGACAGTGTCATAAATAGTGCCATGTTTTGGTACAATGAGAATCAAGATTAGAATCCAGTGATGAAAAGGACTCCCCTATATGCCTGATGTTTTGCAGTACTTGCCAGGAAAGCATTTGTGAAAAGGTAAAATGAAAAAAGAGACATCACCATATAGGATTTCCCAGGATATGGGTAAATTACTATTAGTCATATACAAAATTATTTTAGAATTATGTACACAATTCTTCTCTGCCCAACAGGTCAGGCAGCACAGGAGCAGTTGGTTCTTGACCAGTGCCAGGGCAGCTGGCAGGGCTTAAACCTGGGGCAGCCATAGCCCTTGGGTTTGGCATAGGAAAGGAGGAAGGAAGGAAAAGGTAAACAGAGGGAGCAGTAAGTGCAGATGAATAAACTGGTGACTGTGCCTGCACCTCTTCGAAGGTAGACACAGGGTTCCTGATACCCATTACTAGGTTCTGAGGAGCCCCAGTTTTCAGCTCACTTCAACAGAGTTATGGAAAAGTTGGCTTGAGGAACAATTAGGAAAAGCTTTTTTACCTACGCTTGATATTCCCTTTTAAAATAAATTTCAAAGGGGGGGAAGTTATAAAGAATATTACTAAATAAATACAATATTTATTAATAAAGGATAATGGTAAGATGGTAAATATAACAAGTGATTATTTTAAAATATTGTTGTCAGTTTTTTCCCCATGTGATTGAGCACAGGAGTCAGATTGCAATATAGTCTTAAAATTTTCCCTCACAGGTGTTTCGCCTAATACTTATTTTGCATGTCTAATCCTCCTTTGGCTTCTCATTCTTGGAAGACATAAGCCAAAACATCAGACATTAAGTACATATATATAAATATTTTAAACTGGAACAAGTACAAATCATAAGAAAAACCAAGTGCCTATATAAATAACAGAGAAATAGTCTTCACGATGATAAATACTATTATAGATAAAAGGGATCATTTTTAGTGATAATAGTATTGATTCAGTAAAATAGCATAACATTCAAAATGTTTATGCACATCAAAATAGAATAAGCAAAAACTGACAGAACTTAAAAGAGAAATCAACAAATCCACAATAATAGTTGCAGATGTCACCACTCTTACTTCACTAATTGATAGAAAACAAAGACACAAAATCTGTAAAGATACAAAAGACTGGAAAAGCACTATCAATCAACTTAACCTAATTAACATATATAGAATACTCTACCGCCAAAGAATACAAATTTGTTTAAAAGGCATACTGCAATATTAAGCTAGATAAACCATAAACAAGACTCAATCAATACATTTTAAGAGAATAATGTCATAGACCATAGGTTGTGTGACCACATTAAGACTGCATTAAAAAATCAATGAGAAAAAGATATCTGGAAAACCCCCAAATATTCAGAAATTAAATCTTACCACAAAGAAAACTCTAAGCTCATATGGCAACCCTGGTCAATTCTACCAAACATTTAAGGAAGAAACAGTGCCAGTCCAACACAAACTCTTACATAAAGTAAAAAAGGAGGGAATCACTTCCTAACTAATTCTGCAAGGCCATATTACCTGAATATCAAAACCATACAAAGACAATGCAGTCAAAGAAAAGTAGACATCTATCCCCCATGAATATAAATGTAAAAACTTCACAAAATTTTAGCAAATATAATTTTATAATAATAACCAAGTAAGGTCATAAGGGGTTTTGTTTTTTTGAGAGAGATGGCACGATAGTCCTGGTTTAATTCTAAGAATTTAAGGCTGTTTTGTATTTGAAAATTAATTGGTGTAATTCACCAATGTTAAAAGCAAAAATGATAAGAGTTCCCTGGTGGCACAGGGGGTTAAGGATCTGAAGCTGTCACTGCTGTGGCTCTAGTGACTGCGGTGTCATGGCCTGGGAACTTCCGCATGCCATGGGTATAGCCAAATAAAGAGCAAAAGTGATAATCTCAACAGATGCAAAAAAATTTGATAGAATTAAACATCCATCCATGTTAAAAATTCACAATAAACAAGGAACGGAAGTATTACTATCTGACAAAGAAAATCTAGAAAATCTTACAGATAATACATAGTCAATGGTAAAAGACTGAACGCTTTCCCACTAAAATACAGTGTATTAAGGCAAGAACAAAATGGTGTGTAGATTGTTAAAAAGATGTAAAATTGTCTTTATTCATAGGTAATATGATTGTGTGTGTAGGAAAATAGTAAGGAACCTACAAAAAAGCTTCCAGAACTAAAAAGAAATTATGGTAAGGTTGCAAGATGTAAGGTCAATATGTGTAAATAAATTTTATTTCCATATAATAGCAACAAAAAATTAGAAATTTAAATACAAATATTACTTACAATGGTATCAAAAATATGAACTAGAGATAAATTTAATATGTCTAAAACCTATACACTCAAAACTATAAGACATAGCTAAGAAAAATTAAAGAAGATCTTTGTAAAAGAAACTATGTAATACATTCATGATTTGGAAGACTAAATGTTAGAAAGTCCAGTTTTTCCTAATTGATCCATGGATGCAATGCAATCTCAGTAGAAATTCCAGAAGGTGAATGGAAGAAATTGACAGGGTATTTATTAAATTTAAATGAAAGCTGAAAGAAACCAGAGTAGTTACAAGTTTTTAAAAATGAAAACAAAATCAAGCATTCATACTGTTTGATTTTAAGGCTGATCATCTGTGTAAGAGAAGTATTTGTACAAATATAGATCAGTATTATTACGTAGACCAATGGAACAGAATGAAGTACAGAAAGAGACCTAAGTGTATGTGGTCAATTGTTTTTTTGAGAAAGATGGCAAGATAGTCCTTTCAATCAGTAATGCTGGAAAAGTTGACTATATTTTTAAAAAGGAATTTAAGGCCACTATTAATCATTTCCACTAGTGGAAAGAATCACCTATTTTGAGTTAATTTTTATATATCATCATCTATGGAAAGTCAACACCTAGTATCATTAATGATGAAAGACTGAAAACTTTCTCCCTAAGATTGGAAACAAATTAAGTATACCGTCTCTCACCACATTCAATCACAGTTTTACTGGCTATTCTAGCCAATGAATAAGGTAAGAAAAAAACTTATTCAAAGAGGCAAGGAAGAAGTATAGTTCTATTTATTTGAAGATTACATGATCGTTTACAAAGAAAATTCCTTTTTAAACCAAAAAGAATATTAGAAATAATAATCAAGTTTAACAAGGTTACAGTATGCAAGGTCAACATTAAAAAACTTATTTGATTTATATATACTAGCAATGAAACATTATAAAAAGGTAATTTTAAATTACT
>PVHT020000017.1:2360333-2374042 GCA_004024745.2 Catagonus wagneri | reverse complement strand
GGTTGCGGGTTCGATCCCTGCCCTTGCTCAGTGGGTTAACGATCCGGCGTTGCCGTGAGCTGTGGTGTAGGTTGCAGACGCGGCTCGGATCCTGCGTTGCTGTGGCTGCGGCGCAGGCCAGTGGCCACAGCTCCGATTAGACCCCTAGCCTGGGAACCTCCACATGCCGCGGGTGCGGCCATAAACCCACAGCCATAAAATGACAAAAAAGGCAAAAAAAAAAAAAAAAAATTACTACTTGTGATAGCATTAAATATATTAAGTACTTAGGAATAAATTTACAAAAATGGATATAAGAAATATGTGCTAGCAAATATAATACATACCTTGGCCCATTCTCTCCAAATTGATCTTAGATTCAATGTGATTCTAATCAAAATGGCAAAAGGATTATTTTTGAGAAATCAAAAAGCTGATTCTAAAATTATTATAGCTGTGCAGCAGAAAATTGACAGAACACTAAATCAGCTATAACAGAAAAAATATAAATCATTATAAAAAATAATTTTATAGGAAACACAAAAGACTTAGTATGGTAAAAATTTTTGAATAAAAGGAACATAGCATAAGGACACACAACAGTTTATTTCAAGAGACAGTGTAGTACTTACACTGAGAGAGACATACACATAAATTGAAAAGAACAGAGTCCAGAAATGGACCCACACAGATAGGGCAATTAATTTTTGACAAAAGTACCAAGGTAATTCAACGGGTGGAAAAGGTAGCTCTTTCCATAAATGTCACTGAAATGGCATGATCTGAATATGGAAAAAAATAAACCTCAACTCTTACTTCACTCAATACATAAAAATGAACTCAAAATGCATCAGATGCCTGACTGTAAAACGTAAAGCTCTGAAACTGCTAGAATGTCTCAGGATCCTAAATATTTTTACGAGTTACACAAAGAATGAACCCTAAAAAATTTCATAAATTGTACTTCACCAAATTAAAAAAATATGCTCTTCAATGCAAGATACAGAGAGAAAATTTGTCATTACTGATCTCTGCAAAACAACAAGTGTCTGGAATATATACAGAACAATTACAACACAATAAGAAAAATAATCCAACAAAAATGTGCAAAAGATTTGAGCAGACACTTTGTAAAAGTTGCTATGTGAATGACCGATAAGTATATGAAAATATGGCAATTAGTCATCAGCGAAGTACAGAGTAAAACCATAATGAAAGACCACTATATAATTCTAGAATGGCTAAAATTAAAAATAAAGACTAACAATAACAACTGTTGGTGAGGATGGTCAACAGTGGAACTCTCATACAATGTTTGTGGGAATCTAAAATATAAAACTATTCTGGAAAATGACTCAATTTCTTTTAAAGCTAAACTTGAACTTATACTCTGAGTCAGCAAGTTCACGCTTAGATTTACCCAATGAGAAATGAAAACATATGCCCTCAGGAAGGACTGGCACACAAACATTCATAGAAGCTGTATGCATAGGAGCCCTGAACTGGAAACAGTACAAATTTTCACCAGCTGATGAATAGATAAAACAAATTGAAATCTATTTATACAATGAAAGTACTCTGCAAAAAAATTTAAAAACTACTGATACATGCAAAAACATGGGTGAGGAGTTCCTGTCGCTCAGCAGAAACGAATCTGACCAGTATCCATGAGGGCGCAGGTTCAATCCCTGGCCTAGCTCAGTGGGTTAGAGATCCAGCAATGCCACGAGCTGTGGTGTAGATCACAGACGCGGCTCAGATCTGATGTTGCTGTGGCTGTAGTGTAGGCCAGTGGCTACATGTCCAATTTGACCCCTAGACTGGGAACTTCCAAGTGCCAAAAAAGACCAAAAAAAAAAAAAGGGGGGGGTGAATCTCAAAAAACATTGCCCCCAACAAAAGAAGCCAGAAACAAAAGAACACTTACTTTATGATCCCATTTATATGAAATTTTTTTATTATTAAAATATAGTTGATTTACAGTGTTGTGCCAATATCTGCTGTACAGTATAGTGACCCAGTCATTGAACAACCAAAATTAATCTGTTTCGACAGAAACTATATCAGGGTTTGCCTGGAACTAGGTTGGGTGTGCCTGTGAAAGTAGGGGTTATTTGAAGTTTAAGCTCCAATAATTTCACAATAAATCTACCACTGATAGTGGATAATAAATAAAATTTAGAAAGACAGAAGCAAAGTGTTTGCTAAGTAGAAACAGTCATGTCAGTGCCTAACTTTTCCTTTTGTAAAATACTAGCTGTTTTCCCCAAATTCATTATTCTTCTTGAGAAGCTATCTGCCCAGCTAGTAACAACATTCCCCACCTTGACTATTTTTCACTGAGCTCCATACCCAGTATCTATCTAAAACAATGTGTAACACATGATGAGAATGCAAGAAATAATTGCTGAATGAATGAATTTGCCCTTATTTCTTGTAACGTACTGATTTATTCTCCTCAAGTAAGCAGGAAAGTATAAAGATATTATCACACTGCAAAAGCAAACCAAAGTCAGAAACATTTGTGGAAAACAGTGTTGGGCAAAAAACATTATTAAGTCCAATTAGTTTCACTGGATGTATGGCCACAAGATCCATTTCCAAATCCAACCAAAATGTAAGAATGGAGGTAGAGGGAAGGATGTCTAGTGCTAACCCATATCTGCAGAGGAATAATCTCAGAAATTATATGTCCTTCTCATGAGAGGCTGTGGTTCTTGTTCCACTTAAGCTGGCACTAAAAGGTTTATGTCAATAATGTGTAAGTGTCACAGAATGTTACATGCCAATGACCAAGAAAGTTATTCGTGATGGATCACTGTAACAAAAGACCACTGTGTGGCAGAACTCCTTTTTGTAAAAAGACAGAAAAGCTGCTGTATGACTTAAATGACTTATTTTCAGTTGCTTTAGGCTGCAATTATTTTGATAACTCAATGATGTTCCCTTATCCAGCCTCAGAAAAATACCCAGTGCAGGGTATGTGCATAAAGCACAGAGATATAGCTATAAGTTCCGTGATCCAGATAATCAAACATTGAAATACTCTTGGAAAGTGGAAAGGACTTCTGATATTGGCCATAATGGAGTAGGCCGACTATAGCCTGTCTCTCCCATTGATTGTTATTATAAAGTGTGGAAAGAATACATGGAGGAATTGCCCGAGGACTGTGAAAAGTAAAGTATGTTACAGCAGGAAGATTAGAAAGAGAAGTCAAAAGTTGAAGAATGACTAAAATGGTGGTGAATTTCTGGGTTTTATTTTCCTCCTTTGTTATATAGGTTTTGACCCAAGAGTGGAAGATGTCACAGAGGTACATTGCAAGAGTGAATACAAAAAAATCCTAAGAGAAAAATTTTTTCTCATTTTTCTGCCTTAAAGCTCTAAAATGCCATGAGAAGCCCAACATTCTGGCCAAAGGAAACAGAAAAACGGGTCCCCAAGAGCCATAGAGTCTGGGGGCAATTTTGGAGAGGAGAACATTAGAGACAGGGATGCCCTAAATCTGTGTATGAACTAATACATATCTTAAGCTCACTCCTGAGCAGCGCACATGTGAAAGAAGCATAGTCTGAGAACTAAATTATAAACTATGACATAAGTCTCAGACTAACTCTTAAGTGGCACATACACAGGGCAGACACAAATACCACAGCAAAGGTTTTGAAACCTGAACTGACACTGTAGTCTCCGTGCACAAAAGCCGACGCAGAATTTGCTATTTGAACCTATCCATGTTGATTGCCTCCTAAAGCAAAGAAATAAAAATCTACATGCTTCAGAGGATTATAACAGGTCCCAGATCCTTACAAAATAATATTCAATGTTCAGGATACAGTCTAAAATCACTCAACATACAAAGAACTAGGAAAATCATACCAATTTTCAAAGAAAAATACAATAAATACATGACAACACTAAGACACAGATATTGGAATTATCAAATATTCTAAAGCAGTTATTAAAAATATGTTATATGAAGTAAAATAGTACTATCTTAAAATTAATGGAAAGACAGAAGTTCTTAGAAGAGAAAGAAACTGAAAAGGAGCCCAAAGGAAATTTCAGAACTGAAATCTAAAATGTCTGAAATTTAAAAAAAAAAAAAAAACTTGTTAGTGTACTATTAGCAAAATGAAGATGACAGAGGAAAGATTCGGTTGGCTTTGAGAGTCATCATTAGGAATCATTCAATCTGAAGAACGGGGAGGGGGGAAGAATGTGGAACAATATTGTAAAATGTAGCATTCATGTCATTAAAGTATGAAAAAGATAAAAGACATTGATACCCCAAATTTTGAAAAAATAGTGGCTAATAATTTGCCAAATTTGTTTAGAGACATAAATTTAAACATTCAAGAAACTCAGTAAAATAAAAAATCAACTCAAAAGAAACCAAAATTAGATTCAGCATGAACAAAGTGCTGAAAATCAAGGATAAACTTTAAAATTCTTGAAAGCAGCTAAAAACGATACATTATCTAAATAGGAACAATAGTTCAAATGACTGAATATTTTTCCTCAGAAACCCTAGTGACCAGGAAACATCTTTAAAGTGCTATAAGGAAAGAAAAAAGAAAAAAGTAAGAAGACAAGCTAAAATTCCATATACAGTGAAAATATTCTTTAGCATTGAAAGCAAAATAAAGACATTCCTAGATTGAAAAAGAATTAATTGCCACCAGACCTTCTCTAAAAAATATTAAATCATATTATTTAGATTACAGGGAAATGATACAAGATGGAAATTTGGAACTTCAGAAATGAAGAACAAAAGAAATGGCCACTATCCACATAAATATAAAAGACTATTTTTGTCCTTCTAAAGTGCTTCAAAATATATATCTGTTGAAAGGAAAAAGCAATAATATTAGTTTTCAATACATGTAGGTTCCACGTATAGAAGGACTATAACATAAAGGAGGTAGATAAATAAATTTTTGTAGCACACAATCACTTTTTAAAAAACTTTAATATACTCAAAAAACTGATCTGAACTTAGTTTCTACACTTGGTAACATCAAAGTAAAAACATTGAAAATATGTTTAACGAGACTAGGATAGATAGGGCAATTGGAAATAGGATCAATGTGATTATTAAATTATATAATCACATAAAATATTTTATAAAAATATTTGCAGCAAGGTATAGTTTAGGGGGATAAAAACGAGTCTGTTGATAAGAAGACTCATGCATAAAATACTGGACAGAAATACATAAAGAATATGAATATTTCACTATTCAGGATACAAATGTGAGGGAGGGAAATGACCATTTATTGATGGCTCGCTACAAAGTAGGTGCCTCCTATACATTTTTTCATTCAACCCTTAACATTTCTGTCAGGTACGACTTATGGTCCCTGACAGAGGAGATTCAAAGAAGTTAGGTAAGTTGTCGAATGTTATAAAGACAGGACTTGAACCTAGATTTGATTTCAATTTCACACTGTCATTTTAATTATGTTTCATAATTACCTCAGTTTCATAGCTGACAATACAACTGAAGATAGAACCATGGGGAAACAAGCCAGACATTGTTATTTTAATGTTATTTTCATATATAAAGGATAGGTTTTTTGGTTGTTGTTTTGTCTTCTTTATGGCCACACCCATGGCATACGGAAGTTCCTAAATCAGGGATTAGAATCCAAGATGCAACTGCAATCCATGCCACCACTGTGGCAATGCCCAAATCCTGCACCAGGCCGGGGATGGAACCTACGCCTCCACAGTGACCTGAGGTGCTGCAGTTGGATTCTTAACCCAATGTGACACAATGGGAACTCCTAAAGGATAGGTTTGATAGCTGGGGAACAAAGAAGAAAAAGTAAATAGTTAACAGTTTAAAAAATTTAATCAAAAAAAAATTTTGTCTTTTGTCTTTTTAGGGCTACACCCGGGGCGTATGGAGGTTCCCAGGTTAGGGGTTGAATCGGAGCTGTAGCTGCCGGCCTACACCACAGCTACAGCAATGCAGGATCCGAGCCATGTCTGCGATCTACATCACAGCTCACAGCAACGCCAGATCCTTAACCCACTTAGCGGGGCCAGGAATCAGATCTGCGTCCTCATGGATACTAGTCATGTTCGTTAACCACTGAGCCACAACAGGAACTCCTAACCACTGAGCCACAACAGGAACTCCTCAAATAGTTAACAGTTTAAAAATAAATATGCTTCAGAACTTTTTTTGTGCAAATGAGCACATAACTCAGAAAAAATGTTAATTAAAACTGAGACACAATTTTCAAAATATTGTTTAAGGCAACTGCACTTATAAGAATATGTTCCTCGCTCCCATAACATTTTTTTTTTTTTTGCATTTCATATACCATGGTATGGTTTTAGTTTTTCTTTGAACTCAGACTCTATTTGACCTATTTTCATTCTTTCTGGCTCTCTCAAGGCCAGCTCACTTCATCAATTCTTGTTATAAGAGTTGTTAGGGTTAAAAAAAAATGTACCTTCCTGAGAGTTTGTGTTCCTTCCATTCCAACTTCAAATTCAAAGTATAAAGTTTAGCATTTTTTGATAACAGTGATTGATACCCACTTAGTAGCAGGACTGAAACCGTGCCAAGCCTACACGTTGATGATAATCAGTAGAAAAAGACCTGTTTTCCAGAATATCCATATCAGCCTCAAAAGCTAGAAACAAATTCTGAAAGTTTTATCTCACTGTGCACATTTGTCTTCATATTCATAAAATATATGCTTAAAAAAGCTAATCTCAATATAATAGTAATTTTCATCATGGTAAGATTAGCGGGGTGAAAGATGGTTTGCCTTAGTATATGAATTGCATTTATAAAGGAAAAGAGGTGTATAAATGTTCTGCGAAATTTCCCTTTCCAGAAAAAAGAATATTACATTTAGAATATTTTTTTTTTGTCTTTTTGCCTTTATGTAGAGCCGCACCCACGGCATATGGAGGTTCCCAGGCTAGGGGTCTAACAGGAGTTGTAGCTGCCGGCCTTCGCCACAGCCACAGAAACGTGGGATCCGAGCCACGTCTGCAAACTACAACACAGCTCACGGCAACACCGGATCCTTAACCCACTGAGCAAGGCCAGGGATCGAACCCACAACCTCATGGTTCTTAGTCGGATTCGTTAACCACTGAGCCACGAAGGGAACTCCACATTTAGAATATTTGAATAAATTAATTTTACAACTGTTGAAACTTTTCTAAACAAAAATCAATAATGTATGATGCATATGCTTATGAAATTAAGTTTTATTTCACATCCTAAATATAGTCACCAAAGTCCCCTGGAAAAACCTAATTTCAAGATATTTGACTAATTATTGCAGTATAATATCAGAGAATACAATGTAAACTGATATTGGAGCTTTCCTAAATGAGACTTCAAAAACAAATGCTCTTGAGATTTTTGAGTTCTTACTATAAAATTGTTTAGAGTAAAAGAATTAAGAAAAGTCACTGAATGTTTTGATTGCAGTGGCCCCAATCTAGTCACAAAAATGGGCCCATTCCTTGCTTAATAGTGTCACCTGAAATAAATGAGCTCAATTTAATCAACCCTGATAGAAAAAACAGAGAAGAAAAGAAAAAACTGGTTATTCTTGGTAGATGGATTTTTGTGCAACAAATAAATCATTTTTTATGACTCAATTTGAACACAGGAATACTGAACAAAAAGTTTTATAAAACAAAATTTTCAAAAATTACAGAAATAAAACTTCCTTATTTCTTTCATTTTTTATCTGACATTCTTCTCTCACTTTGATTTAAAGAAACCAAGGATTAAACAAAATATCAATTACATTATAGCATTTCATTGAATAAAAGCTGATCTAAGTGTCATAGTAGCAAAGAAATTATTTTTACAAATATTATGATTTTTACCATGTTTTCACTTACAATACGCAATCTGTCCCTAAAGTCATTATGATAGAGAAGTAAGAGTAACATATAATTTAAGAAGCTTCTCTTCAAAAATGACCATTAGGGGATCACTGGATTGTTTGAGTGAATTTGTAGTTTAATGTATCTGATTTTCCTTCCAAGTCTTACTACATACATTTTTTCTACTGCAACTGCAAAGTTTGATCTCACTAAATATCACATGTAAATTACAGCTCTATACCCACATGTACTGGGGCTAAGAGTGATACAAATAGATGATAAATATAAAAGGGAACAACCAGTGCAAAGATCCTAGGATGGCAACAAGCTTAGCATATTTAGGGGAAAAAAAAATACGCCATGGCCAAAGACAGTAGACACAGGGTAGAAGATGAGATAAGAGACTGCTAGAGGACAGGTCTTACAGTCTTGTAGGCCAAGGAAAGGACCTTAGATTTTATTTTGCTAATGGAAAGCCATAGGAGCATTCTGCACAGGAGGAATGACATGGCCTTACCAACTTCTAAAAAGACCATTCTGGGCGGTGTAGACGAGGAGTCATTGGTCACTATTTGAATATCAAGTCATCAGGTTCTGGCTTCGCAAAAGTCCAAATTATTGAGTGCGATAATTGCTAAATTGAAACTGAGCAGGGGACCAGCACTTTACAGTCTGTTAAGGGTCAAAAATTGCATATTGAATCAAAACGAGGCAAAGTGATCTGCCTGTGAACAGTTTATGGAAATATAGATATTCATGCATCAGATAAAAGTACTGTGACAGTAAATAAACTACACGGAAGTTCTGTTCATATATCTACTGAGGATGGCTTGCTGAAAGCCAAGTATCTTTACACCGAATCATCATTTCTGTCTTCTACTGCTGGGGATATTTCATTAGGAAGTGCTCATGAAAAGAAGCACAAAAAGGATTTAACCTAATTGGATTAAGATGGCAGAACAGAGGACTGGAGCTCAACTTCTCTCCCAAAAAACAACAAAACTACAACCAAATGCCGAGCAACCTTCAACTAAATGGACTGTAAACTTCCAAAAAAAAGATATTTTACTCCAGAAGAAAAAGAGGAGACCACATCAACAGGTAGGAGGGGCGATTACATGATAGAAGCAACCCCATGCCTCCAGGGTGGGAAGCCCCACAGACTGGAAAGTAACTGTATCACAGAGACTCAGCTACAGGACTGAGAGTTCTGAGTCTCTTGTCTAAACCCCACGCCTGGGGATCTGGCACAGGGAGAAAGATCCCCCAGAGCATCTGGCATTGAAGGCCAGTGGGGCTTGTGTGCAGGAGCTCCATGGGAGTGGGGGAAAGAGGAGACCCCATTCGTGAAAGCACACACAGACTTTCACATGCACTGGGTCCCAGGGCAAAGCTAAGTCTCTATGGGAATCCTGAGGAACCTGACTGCAATTCGTGGAAGATATCCTGGGAAAACAGTGGTAACTGTGGCTTGTTGTGGGAGAATGGCATTGGAGGTGAAGCTCTCGGGAACATTCAGCAGCATGCATTTCTCTGGAGGTGGCCATTTCTGGGAAAATCTGGTCCCTCCCATCAGCACTGAGAAGCCCCAGTCCAAACAATAATCCAGGTGGGATCACAGCCCCACCCATTAGTAAACAGGCTGCCTAAAGACCCCTCAGGCACACAGCCAGCCAGCCTCTAATCTCACCCAGAGACAAAGCCCCACCCATCAGAAGCATAGGAATCAACACCAGCTACCAGTGGGCAGGCACCAGTCCCTCCCAGGCCCTCCTATTGAGAAGCCTACAGCAAGCACCCTCATACCAAATTTAGCCACAGGGGAGGCAAACACCTGAACTAAGAAACGCTACAACTCTATTGTCAGCAAAAAGGTCACCACACCAAAAACCTATAAAAATGAAAAGACAGAAAACTCTAAATCAGATAAGGGAGAAAGAAAAAAGCCCAGAAAAACAGCTCAGTGATGAGATTATCAGCCTCCCAGAAAGAGACTTTAGAGTGTGGATGCTGAAGATGATGCAAGACATTGGAAATAAACTGGAGGCAAAAACTGATAATTTACAGGAAACACTGAGCAAAGAAATACAAGCTGTAAAAATTAAACAAGAAGAGATGCAAAATACAATCACTGAAATAAAAAATTCATTAGAAGCAGCCAACAGTAGAATACAGGAGGCAGAAGAACGAATCAGTGAGGTGGAGGACAGATTAGTGGAAATCACTAATGCAAAAGAGAAAAGAGATAAAAGATTGAAAGAAAGTGAGGAGAGTCTTAGAGAACTCTGGGATAACGTTAAATGCACCAACATCCGTATTATAGAGGTGCCAGAGGGAGAAGAGAGAGAGAAGGAGACAGAAAAAACATTCGGAGAGATAATAGCCGAAAACTTCCCTAACATGGGAAAGGAACCACTCACTCAAATCCAGGAAGCACAATGAGTACCATATAAAATAAATCGAAGAAGGAACACTCCAAGACACATATTAATCAAAATGATTCAAAATTAAAGACAAAGAGAAAATACTGAAAGCAGCTAGGGAAAAGAAACAAATGACATACAAGGGAACCCCAATAAGGTTATAAGCAGATTTTTCAGCTGAAACTCTACAGGCCAGAAAGGGGTGGTATGATATACTTAATGTGATGAAAGGGAAAAACTTCCAACCAAGATTACTCTATCCAGCAAGGCTCTCATTCAGATTTGAAGGAGAGATCAAAACCTTTACAGATAAGCAAAAGCTAAGAGATTTCTGCAACATCAAATCAGCTTTACAACAAATCCTAAAGGAACTTCTCTAGGCAGAAAAGAAAAGGCCACAACCAGAAACAAAAACACCACAAATGACAAGGCCCACCAGTAAAGGCATATATACAGTAAAGATACTAAATCATCCATGCACAATTATGCTACCAAAATCAGAAATTGTGAGAAGAGAGCACAAATGCAGGACACTGGAGACGCACATGCAATTAAGAAACCAACAACTTAAAACAATCTCATTTACATATAGAGTCCTATATCAAAACTTCAGGGTAACCGCAAACCAAAAATCTACAACTGATACACAAACAAATAAGAAAACTCAACTCAAATACAACATTAAAGATAGTCATCTTGTGAGGGGAGACAACAAGAGAATAAGGGAAGAAAAAAGAATAACAAAAACCCCAAACAGTTAATAAAATGGCAATAAGAACATACATATTAATAATTACCTTAAATGTTAATGGACTGAATGCCCCAACCAAAAGACATAGACTAGCCAAATGCATACAAACACAAGACCCATATATATGCTGTCTTCAAGAGACCCACTTCACTTCTAGAGACACATACAAATTGAGTGTGAGAGGATGGAAGAAAATATTCCATGCGAACGGGAATCAAAAGAAAGCTGGAGTAGTAATACTCCTATCAGACAAAATAGACCTTAAAATGAAGAACATTTTAAGAGACAAGGAAGGGCACTACATAATGATCAAAGGATCAATCCAAGGAGAAGATACAATAATTTTTAATATCTATGCACCCAACATAGGATCACCACAATATATAAGGCAACTGCTAACAACCTTAAAAGGAGAAATCAACAATAACACCATCATAGTGGGGGACTTTAACACCCCACTTACAGCAATGGACAGATCATCCAGACAGAAAATCAATAAGGAAACACAGGCCCTGAATGAAGCATTACATCAGTTGGACTTAACAGATATTTATAGGGCATTGCATCCAAAAGCAACAGAATACATATTCTTCTCAAGTGTGCATGGAACATTCTCTAAGATTGATCACATCCTGGGCTACAAAGCAAGCCTTGGTAACTTTAAGAAAACTGAAATCATATCAAGCATCTTTTCTGACCACAATGCTATACGACTGGAAATCAACAACAAGAAAAAAATGGCCAAAAATACAAATACGTGGAGACTAAACAACATGCTACTAAACAACCAATGGATCACAGAAGAAATCAAAGAGGAAATTAAAAAATACCTAGAAGCAAATGAGAGCAAAGATACGACACTCCAAAATCTCTGGGATGCAGCAAAAGCAGTTCTAAGAGGGAAGTGTATCGTAATAGAAGCCTACCTCAGGAAACAAGAAAAAGCTCAAATAAACAACCTAACTTTACATCTAAAGTAGCTAGAGAGGGAAGAACTGACAAGGCCCAAAGTTAGTAGAAGAAAAGAAATCATAAAGATCAGAGCAGAAATCAACGAAATAGAAACAAAGAAAAACATAGAAGAGATCAATGAAACTAAAAGCTGGTTCTTTGAAAAGATCAACAAAATTGATAAACCCTTAGCCAGACTTATCAAGAAAAAAAAGAGAGAGGACACAAATCAATAAAATTAGAAATGAAAAAGGAGAAGTAACGACAGACATCACAGAAATACAAAGGATCATAAGAGACTACTACATGCAACTATATGGCAATAAAATGGAAAACCTAAAAGAAATGGACACATTCTTAGAAAAGTACAATCTCCCAAGACTAAACCAAGATGAAATAGAAAATATGAATAGACCAATCACAAGTTCTGAAATTGAAACTGTGATTAAAAAACTTCCAACAAACAGAAGTCCAGGACCAAATGGCTTCACAGGCGAATTCTATCAAACATTTAGAGAAGAGCTAACACCTATCCTTCTGAAACTATTCCAAAAAATTGCAGAAGAGGGGACACTCCCAAAATCATTCTATGAGGCAACCATCACCCTGATACCAAAACCAGACAAAGATACCACAAAAAAAGAAAATTACAGGCCAATCTCACTGATGAACATAGATGCAAAAATCCTCAACAAAATATTAGCCAACCGAATCCAACAACATTAAAAGGATTATACACCACAATCAAGTGGGATTTATCCCAGGGATGCAAGGATTCTTCAGTATCTGCTAATCAATCAGTGTGATACCACGTTAACAAACTGAAGAATAAAAACCATATGATCCTCTCCATAGATGCAGAAAAAGCCTTTGACAAAATCCAACACCCATTTCTGATAAAAACTCTTCAGAAAGTGGGCATAGGCGGAACCTACCTCAACATAATCAAGGCCATCTATGACAAACCCAGAGCTCACATCATTCTCAATGGTGAAAAGCTGAAAGAATTCCCGCTGAGATCAGGAACAAGACAGGGATGTCCACTCTCACCACTACTATTCAACATAGTTCTGGAAGTCCTAGCTACAGCAATCAGAGAAGAAAAAGAAATAAAAGGAATCCAAATTGGGAAGGAAGTAGTAAAACTATCGCTTTTTGCAGATGACATGATACTATACCTAGAGAATCCTAAAGACTCTACCAGAAAACTGTTAGAGATCATCAATGAATTTGGCAAAGTTGCAGGATACAAAAATAACACACAGAAATCAACTGCATTTCTATATACTAACAATGAAAGACCAGAAAGAGAAATTAGGGAAGCAATTCCAGTTACCATCACATCAAAAAGAATCAAATACTTAGGAATAAACCTGCCTGAAGAGACAAAAGACCTGTACTCTGAAAACTGTAAGATGCTGATGAAAGAAATCAAGGGTGACATGAACACATGGAAAGACACACCATGCTCTTGGATTGGAGGAGTCAATATTATCAAAATGTCTACCCAAGGCAACCTACAGATTCAATTCAATCCCTCTCAAATTACCAAGGACCTTTTTCACAGAACTAGAACAAAATATTTTAAAGTTTGTTTGGAAGCACAAAAAACCCAGAATAGCAAAAGACATCCTGAAAAAGAAAAATAGAGCTGGAGGAATCAGGCTCCCTGACTTCAGACTGTACTACAAAGCTGCAGTCATCAAAACCGTATGGTACTGACACAAAGACA
>PVHT020000017.1:2345991-2359333 GCA_004024745.2 Catagonus wagneri | reverse complement strand
TGTCTGCACAGCAAAGGAAACCCTAAACAAAACGAAAAGACAACCCACAGAATAGGAGAAAATATTTGCAAATGAATCGACTGACAAGGGATTAATCTGCAAAATTTACAGACACCTCCTACAGCTCAATACCAAAAAAACAAACAACCCCATCAAAAAATGGGCAGAGGATCTAAGCAGACAGTTCTCCAAAAAAGACATGTAGATGGCAAATAAACACATGAAAAGATGTTCAACATCGCTCATTATTAGAGAAATGCAGATCAAAAAAACCACTATGAGGTACCACTTTACACTGGCCAGAATGGCCATCATCAAAAAGTCTACAAACAATAAGTACTGGAGAGGGTGTGGAGAAAAAGGATCCCTATTACACTGTTGGTGGGAATGCAAATTGGTGCAGCCACTGTGGAAAACAGTATGGAGATTCCTCAGAAAACTAAAAATAGAATTACCGTTTGATCCAGTAATCCCACTCCTGGGCATCTCTCCAGAGGAAACCATGACTTGAAAAGACACATGTACTCCAGTGTTCATCGCAGCACTCCATGCAATAGCCAGGTCATGGAAACAACCTAAATGCCCATCGACAGAGGAGTGGATAGGGAAAATATGGTACATACACACAATGGAATATTCCTCAGCCATTAAAAGGAATGAAATAACAACACTTATAGCAACATGGATGGACCTAGAAATTATCATGCAAAGTGAAACCAGTCAGACAATTAGACAGCAACATCCAATGCTATGGCTTGCGTTTGGAAACTAAAAAGACACAGTGAACTTCTTTGCAGAACATGTAATAACTCACAGACTTTGGAAAACCTATGGTTTCCAAATAAGACAGTCTGGGGGGTTGGGGGATGCACTGAGGGTTTGGGTCCGAAATGCTACCAAATTGAGTTGTGATTTTTGTACACCTATAATTGTAATAAGATTCATTAAGCAATAAAATAAATAAATAAATAAATAGACCATTTTGGGAGGTCCCATCGTGACTCAGTGGTTAATGAATCTGATTAGTATCCATGAGGATGTGGGTTCAATCCCTGGCCTCGCCCAGTGGGTTAAGGATCTGCTGGTGCTGTGAGCTGTGGGGTAGGTCACAGACGCGGCTTGGATCCCATGTTGCTGTGGCTGTGATGTAGGCTGGCAACTACAGCTGTGATACGACCCCTAGTCTGGGAACTTTCCTATGCCACAGGTGTGGCCCTAAAAAGACAAAATAATAATAATAAAAAAAACAAAAAGACCATTCTATCCACTGTGTGGAAAATTAACTGATAAGAGGTAAGGAAAGGAATAGGGAGATAAATTTGGAGACTATTACAAGAGTATAGGACAGATGAAGTTCCCATTGTGGCTCAGCAGTAATCAACCCGACTAGTATCAATGGGGATGTGGGTTCTATTCCTTGCTTTGCTCAGTGGGTTAAGAATCCAGTGTTGCTGAAAGCTGTGGTGTAGGTAGCAGACATGACTTGGATCTGGCATGGCTGTAGCTGTGGCTGTGGCTGTGGCTGTGGCTGTGGCTGTGGCACAGGCCTGCAGCTGCAGCTCCGATTCAACCCTTAGCCTGGGAACTTCCAATATGCCTTGAGTGCCCCCCCCCCAAAAAAAAAAAAGTACAGGAGAAGCTGATGATGGTGGTTTGCAGTATGAGCACAGTAAGAAGTGCTTGAATTCCGGATATGTTTTGGAGCCTGTTGAACTTGCTAATGGATTGTCTTGGGGAGCGAGGAAGATAGAAGAGATTAAGGGTAATTCCCAGTTATCTGACTTGAGGAGCTGAATAGATGACACTGCAAAGGAAGAGACTAAAGAGAAGCAGGTTGATTTTTGGGGTAGAAATAGTTCTGTTTGCAGCATTTGGGATTTGAGATGCCTGTTAAACATTTAAGTAGAGACCATGACTGGGTAATCATATGTGAGTACAAAGCTGAAAGGAGAAGTCAGCTCTTGGGACAGTATGTGGACCCATGGAAAGGTCTGAAATTGCTCAGTGAAGAATGATACTTAGGTACAGGACCAGTGGCAAGATTTCAGATACTCCAGTATTTTTAGCTCATACAGAGAAGAAGTAAGTAGACAATCAAAGGAGACTGAGGCAGAATGCTCAATAATAGATGAAATAAATAAGGGAATATGGCATGTTGGAAGCAAAGAGGAAGGAAAAATGTTTTAAGTATGAAATGAGCCTTCTAAAACAGAGTTGAGTGATTTCAGAATAAAAATATGTCTTCCAAAAAGCACTGCTTTTTGAGAAAAGGAACTGAGAAATGGGACTGTAGCTGGAAGGTGATATAGGGTAAGAAATAATGCTCATTTTTGCTTTTAATATGAGAGACACTAGAGGTTTTAGAGAATTTTCTGGTCTTTTTTTTTCTGATGAGAATTATGCAATAGAAAGACAAATGCTTGATATGGGAGAGAAGGGAACAGTCGCTGCTGGAGTGATGACCTCAAGAAGGTGAGGGGATAAGATCAGAAGCACAATTGTGGGGTTGGCCTTAGACATAATCAAGATGCTGCTCCCACAGTAACAGGAGGGATGTAAAGGAGGTGGATAAATGCAGGAGGTTGAGGGTTTAGGTTTGGAAAAAGGTTGGAATTTGTGATTTGGCTGCACCAAGAAAATGGATTTAAGGCTATGAAAGATAATTGTAATCAGTTCTACAAATACAAGCATTCCCTGTACTCAGCCTTCATAGTTATAACTCTATTATTCATCTCATTTTGCCTATACTCCTACACAGCTTATTCTCCATTACCTTTCAAACACAGATTAATCAATGTGGGCATTAAGGGAAATAAGTCAGAAAAATTACTTCTTAAACAAATTTCACAAAAGCAATTCCAAATTATCTGGATTTTATTTTCAGTGCGGTGGCTACAAAAAAAATTGTTTGCTTCAGAGGCATAGATAGATCTCTTAGCTCTTGGTGAAATTAAAGGTAGAATCAATGTTACCTGATTCTGATCTTTCAAGGGTTTAGTGGACTAAAGACCTCCTAGGCCATTTTACTAAGCAACCTGAAAGTTTTGTTTACTTCATCACTTCCCTTCAGTAAGAACTCTCCTTAGGAGCTTCCTCCAGCGTCATTTTACCTCCTTCCACCACATACTGAGCAATCTGCCAATGCCATCTTTTAGAAATAAAGAGGTTTTTTTCCCAAAATTTGTCAGTCCATAATTCATTCAGTTATTTTCAGTGAGCAGACACTATATGCAGGGTGCAGTGGAAAGTTTTATTGGGGAGGCAGGGTCTCCAGTCTGTATTCTGAGGCATTTATTAGAGACCTCAAAGGATGCAAGAGAGCTACATTATTCCAATAGTTCAATCACCAGCTCCAGCCTTACTATCCTCTATTGCCCCAAACAATTCTTTTTGTGTGTCATGTTAACACAATGTTTTCAGAATCTAGCATATAGGAACTCTCAGAGATTATCTAGTTCAGCAACTTTATTGTTTATACTGGGGAAACTGAGACCAACATTAACCTAGAGACTTGTCAAAGCTAACCCCGTATATTAGCCATACAATCCAGACTTACTGACTCCCTATGCATCACTCTCATCATCATACTTTTCAGCTCGTATCTCTCAAGGAATCACTTCAGCGTAGCAACAGTTTTCTCAGAGCAAGCAAAGTGGTCACGTTGACTCCTGATAGCACATGTACTGCAAGCTTCTAGAACACCTTCCCCAGGGACCTTAGAGAAATCCATTCAAGGTCAAGGAGCAAGAACTTACAAAATAGTAAGGCAGGGGAAGCAAGAAAGTGATAAAAGAGGAGGAACATAAAGATATAAAGTCCTGAGCAAACAGGAGAAAAATATCTGGCATAGGGAAGAATGGAAAAGAAAAACATCTGACATGAGGAAAAACAAAGATAAATCTACAAATTGTCTGAAATAGAGAGGCACAAAGGAAGACAAGGAACGCCATACTCTCTCCCAGACTGATGGAGACAACCCGGTCCAGCTGCCCTGACTCTTCCAAAGGCCACTCTATTTCTTGCTGGTGATTTATCTTACTCCTGTCAGAGATAGATGTCCTGCCTAGCTGCTCTTTTCCCTGGTTCCCCACTTTTCCTATCTTTGATATTGCAAAATGATATGACTTGGTATAAGCTCTTCGTTTGGGAACTCATGGCCTTTGAACTAAATATTTCATTACAAGTATAGATCATTTAAAATTTATCAGGTACTTATTCTTGCATATCTCCTTCAGGTCTCACAGTAAATTCACGAGACATATGTTTTTTGAGACCCTCCAGTGAGGCTACAGGTGTGTAGAGAGGGGCTGGAGGCCATGAAGGGTTATTAAAGCAAATATCCTCTGGAAACACACCAAGTCAAGGGAGACATGCCAGATGGAACCATAAGAAAGTCAAGGCCACAAGCCAGGAGAGGTTAAATCACATGTCGGGTGCTGGAGTGACAGAGGATGATAGGGAGACTACAGACTAAGGAAACTGAAATACTGGATTAATGAGTAAGGGTTAAAAGTGGATGGAGCTATTTGATTCAGAAATGTTGGCATCCACAAATATTAACCACGCTTCAGAATGGTCTACTCAGATCCACTGACTCTTTGATATACCTGCATACTATATTAAGCACTCACGTTCTTTAAGTCTTTGAACTTTCTATTCCCTCTGGAATGCTGTCCCCCTAGACAGAGAGTAATATGTCTTAACTCTCTCATGTCATTAGGTCTCTGCTGAAGTGTCACGTTACTAGTGAGGTATTCCCATAATTTCCTATCCCACCAAGTACACCCTCTCCCTTTCTGCTGATTTATAGTTCTCTGCAGAATATGCCATCATCTGAATACAGATATGTATGAAGATTTACATAAAAAGATTAAATCCATCTGTCTATATCTATCTATGAATGATATGTCTCCACACACAAACACACACACATTTGTTATCACTCCATCCTGACTGCATTGTAGTCATGAGGATAGCAATTTTTGTCTCCTTTCTTTACTCTGTCTCTCCAGCTCCAGGAATGTTGTCTACCCTGAAGAAAGCTAGATACATAAGTATCTGCTGAAAAAATGAATCATTCCATTTCCCTGTCTCTGCAGCTAGAAACAGCTACAAACATCTCCAAAAGTAAAGTGTGTCTTCATCATCACATCTCCACTGTTTTTCAGGGAACCTAGGACACTATGAATAATCACTAGGGATTAGTGATTACTGGAGTGAGAAATGGACAATCTTTGCCCCACCAAACATAACTTTACCTCTCCTCCTTCAGTTTCCCATTAAACAATCCTTTCTCCTTATATGATCAATTTCTGAAAACTAATGTAAAATGAATATGGCCTTTCTCTGAGGACTCAGTTTGCTCAAGGTCTTTAGTTAGTATCTGCCAAGGTTTTATACTTGATGAGATATTTGTTAATTACCTTACAGGTGAGGAGTAATAATTTCTTATATGTGAGCACTATCACATTAAAGCATCTTGAAATGTTATTTGAAACAACACAATTTCTAACTAAAAAGATATAAAAATACCCTCTAAGTATAAGGCTAGCTAAATGAGTTACCTAATTAAGATTTCACAAGTGATTACATAAATGGATACATTCTGTAGTTGAGTTAATGGATTTCCTTTTATAGAATGTAAAATCCTTAATATTTAGATTATGCTTTCAGTATGTTTTTTTATGCTGCCTAACATATTTTGACTGGTCAATAAATAACAATCAAATTAAAGTCACGGTAACTCTAACGTTGGTAAGTCCAATACAG
This sequence comes from Catagonus wagneri, assembly GCA_004024745.2. NCBI lineage: Eukaryota > Metazoa > Chordata > Mammalia > Artiodactyla > Tayassuidae > Catagonus > Catagonus wagneri. The sequence continues at coordinate 2,353,564 of PVHT020000017.1, read as the reverse complement.
TTGCACTTGCCTGTACCTTTCTCTTTTATTAGTAAGTGCTTGCCAAAAGGTATGAATAACAAATGCAGTATGACATTAGCCATTCATATTTCATCCTTTTTATTACAAAAGGAGGATGTAAAAATATTCATAATCTGTGAATAGCGGAAGGAAGGATATAGATAAAAACAGTAGCAAAAATTACTGGACTTCAGTTCAAAATGACAAATAAGTCAAAATTACAAGAGGCCACTGACCTTTAAATATTCTTGAAAACAAATTACACAGAATGCCTTGACTTGGAAGGACAAGAAGGACCACCAAGTGGCTCCTTTTCACAGATGACTTTCTCTTTCTTCCTCAGTCTGTCTGCCACAGTTGAGGCAAGTATGGGGAAACAATGAGTTTTGGATAGGGCCAAGCAGACACTTTCTCAATACTCTCTCTTCCCTAATGAGTAGGGGTTCTGACTAAAAATGAAAGGGCACCCAAGTTATGCTCTTGTGTTCTTGTGATTTTCTATAGGTTAGTTTATAATTGCATATACACTTGAACTTATATGGAAAAATTCATTAGTGTTTAATAATCTGTTTCAGAATATAGGTTTCACCCCTCTCAGCTGAATCGCCTGTGATCCTTGTAAAGCTGAGAAAAAGATGCACTTTTAGTAAATACATTTTCCATTCTCTATTGTGTACCAGGTGTTAAATATTATTATTTAATAATATTAATATTATGATATAATTATATACTATATTACATACATGTTATATAATTAATATGTATTACAATAATATTATATTAATCCTCACAATAACTCTCGAGGTAAGTGGATAATAATATCCCCACTGCAAATAATGAAAATAAGAATCAGAAAGGCTAAGTCACTTGCACAATGTTGTACAATCACAAATTGCCCAAGCCATGATTCAAAATCTAGAATGTCTCGATTCCTAGCCTGGGAATTTCCATATGCTGTGGGTGGAGCTCTCAAAAGACAAAAACAAAAAAAAAATGAAATCTAGTAGGTCTGACTCCAAAGTAGTAGGACTCCTTCAAGTACTATAAAGGAGTGTCTGATCTGGAGGTCCAAGTAATGGGTGCACTCACTGCCCTGGTGCCCTATTTGACTTTATCTGTTTGGGTATGAGACCCTGTATAATTTCATACACATTATTCAATATAATCTTCACAATATCACTGCGCATTATTACTCTTCCTTTTAATATGACACGACTTGAACTTGACAAGTTCAAGTAACTTGCTAAGGGTCACACAGCAGGAGGCAGATCCATATATTAAACTTTGCTCCTCCCACTGCAAGTTCTATCTTACACTATTTATCATGCTTTGTTTTGCTATATAACTCCATGTATTTCCTTTATTAGTCTGTAACCTATTAGAATATAAGGATTATATTTTATATTAATTTTATGTTGAGGTTTCCCAGGGTTCCCTGCTCAGCCTTTTTCTCACTGTTCACTCTCCAAGTAACTTTAACAAACACTCGATTTTAACAATTGCTCATTTACTAATGACCTATACCTACTGACCAGAAATGAGCCTCAGATTCATGTACCACAGCTTAGTATAGGTCCCACAAGCCCTCAAACTCCACATGTCCAGAACTGAATTGATTCTCTTCTTCCTCAATCCACTCCTCCTCTCACATTCTCTTTCTTTCTCATCTTTAAAAGTTTTATTGAAGTATAGTTGATTTACATTGTTGTAAAGATTTCTGCTGCACCACAAAGTGATTCAGTTATACATGTACACACATCCATTCTCTTTCAGATTCTTTTCCCACACAGATGATCACAGAATTTTGAGTAGAGTTCTCTGTGCTACACAGCAGGTCCCCAGTGGCCAACCATTCCATATACTGCCGTGCGCATATGCCAATGCCAAATCCCCAGTCCATCCATCCCCCCTACCTGTCACCTTTGTTACAAACCATATGGTTTGTTCCAATATGTTAAAAACCATGACTCAAAAGTCTGTAAGTCTGTTTCTGTTCTGTAAATAAGTTCATTTGGATACTTTTTTTAACGTTCCACATATAAGTGATACCTGGTGAAATGACAGAAGCTAGTCACAATACAAGTATTTAAATATACTCTGGTATTTCAAGATAGGAATTAAGAAAGAAACACCACTAAAAATATATTTTCCCATATATCAAGAGACATTGAAAACAATCATTTGTTAAAAGCTGCAATGCAATATAAACTTTAGGTATTTTATTAAATTCTAATTGACATTTAAGAATGTGAGATTTGTTCGAAGGAGAAAGTTGTGACAAGATGAAAAGATTTCAACCTTTGTGGTAAGTATAAGGTTAGCAACTAGTCTATAAATTAAAAGTAACATGAACAAGTAAAGCAGATTTTTTAAGCCAATGGGTGGAATACGGATGACAGAATTGGTTTGTGATCTCTGAACTAAAATTATTTTGTGAAATTGATAAGATGTAAACATCAAAAATATATTTATATAGAAATTAAAATGAAGGCATTTATTTATAGCTCAGTATGGCTGAAGGATATTGTATATGGAAATTATGTAACTACATAAACTGATGGCTGGTCCATGTTTTGTGCATATAAGGCATCAAAGGATTATGTGCAAGCTGAACTTTTTCTATTTTGCTATTTTATGCAAGTGTTCCATATTACTGCAAGGCATGAGAACTTTTCATGACTTATCACAGTAATTCAGCCTAATAAATTTATATCACAAATTTACCTTTCAAAGATTCACGCAAGCTTCTGTGAAATAGCACAAAGTTGACCTTAGATAAAAGAAATGGAAACTAATCACAAGTTAATTGTTAAAAAAAAAAAAAAAGCAGGCAATAGATGTGTGGGGAAACTGGCTGAGTGGGAAACTATTGAGAGGATACAGGTTCATGAAGAGGACACATGGAGTGATTCTCAACTCTGAGATGGTTGAGGCAGAAGACTTATTCCTTTCTTTGGCAGATCATTCATGAATCAAGAGACTGAAGTAAAATCCCAGTCACTGAACACTATTAGAAACTTTTCAGTCTTTTCTTAGTTTCATTCATCACTATTTTGATGTTCAAATTGTCACTCTTACAGACATCAGCTTTCAGTTATATAAGAAAATCAGCAGACAAAATAAGAACACGTCTTACTGTCAGGCATTAGATTGTCCAGGGACAGCTATAATATTAATGTTCTGAACTCTTGGTTCCATGATTATTGAAAAACCACTGAAGTTCCAATGGGATTTTTTTCTCTCTGGTCATCCACATCCCTGTGCTTTAAGCCTCTGCCATTCAAAACTAAAAGTACTTATTAGTACTTTTAGTTAAACAAATGTACCATGCTCCCTTACCTCCAGGCCTTTGTATACATGGTCTCTGTGAAGAAAGTCCTTCTGCTCAGATTTTTAAAGTGAAAATACAGTAAAGTTGGTTTGTATTCGGTGCATAGTTCTATGCATTTTAACTCATGTATAGATTCATGTAACAACCACCATAGTCAGGATACAAAACAGTTTCAAACTGTTAGTTTCAAACTTTAAAGTCATACCCTCCCCAAACTTCCAACCCCTGGAAAATCACTGATTTGTTCTCTGTCACATAGTTTTGTCTTTTCCAGAGTACTATATAAATGGAATCATAAAATATCATATATTTTGAAAGTAGCTTCTTTTACTTGGTGTAATGCCTTTGAGATTAATCCAAATTGCTGTGTGAATCAATAGTTTATTTCTTTTATTGCTGAGAATTCCATTGTATGGATATGCTATAGTTATTCAGTTATCCACTGAAGGACATTTGGATTGTTTCCACTTTGGGAATATTATGAATAAAGTTGCTATGAACTTTCATACAGAAGACTTTGTGAACATACATGTGGAAGGCTGAGTAACATTAACCAAAGATGTCCACTTTTTAATCCATGAAAATTGTGAATATATTATGCGGCAAAATATGCTTTGTGTATGAGATTAAGTTAATGATCTTGAGATGGGAATACTATCCTAGTCGACCCTAATACAATCACAAGTGTCCTTATAAGAGGAAAGCAAAGGATATTTGCCCCAGAGAGAAGAGGAGAAGGAAATATGACCACGAAGGCAGATGTTGTAATCGCGATGTGGCTATAAGCCAAAGAATACTAGCAGCCACCAGAACCAGAATGTGGGAGAAATAAGGAACAGATTCTTCCCTAGAACTTCCTGAGGGAATTCTATCCTAATAACACTTTGATTTAAATCCCATGAAACAAATTTCAGATTTCTGGCCTCCAGAGCTGTGAGCGGAATATATTTCTATTGTATTGAGTCATTAAGTTTGTAGTAAGGTTTTACAACATCCAGAGCAAAACTAATATAAGTCTTAATTATTCTGCATTAAACATCCCAGAGTCCAGTTACTAGGTTTTATGGCAATTACATGTTTAACTTGAAAAGAAAGTGCAAAACTATTTTTCAGAATGACTGTACAATTTAGCATTTCTATTAGCAATGTATGGGAGATCCAGTTGCTCTTCATATTCGCAAGCACTTGATATTTTAAGTATTTATCATCACATCCATTTAATAGGTATGTGCTGATATTTATTTTATTGAGGCTTTTTTTTTTGCCTTTCACTAATGTGCATGTTTACCATTCATTTATATTTATACTTTTGAGTGAAGTGTATATTCTAGTCCTTTGCCCATTTTCTAATTTTTTTTACTTTTTGACTGTGTGCACAACAGTGGTGACCCAAGTCACTGCACTGACAGTACCAGATCCTTAAACTGCTGTACCACAAGAGAATGCCTAGGTTTTTCATTATTGAACTGCCGCATTTTAAGAGTTTTTAAAAATATATATATTCTAAATACCAGTTCTTTGTTGTGTATGTAGTATAGTTATCTTTTTATTCTTTTAACACGTCTTTCACAAAGCAAACATTTTTAGGTTTGAGGAGGGCTAAATTATCATTTTTCTTCTAGGATCTTACCTGTGGTGTAAAATCTAAACTTTTCATCAGATCCCCAGAAATATTTTTCCTATATTTTTCTTTTAAATGTTTCATAATTTTACAATTAGATCCACTATCCATTTGGGATTAATTTTTGTATAAGATGTGAGGTTTAAGTTGAGGTTCACTTTTTTGCCTATGGTTTTCCAATTACTGCAATATTACTTGTTGAAATAGTAAACTTCCTCCTTCAAATAACTATTTCATCTTTGTCATCTCAGTCATACTTGTGAGAGTCTACTGATGAACTCTTTATTCTATTGCTTTGACTTACATGTCTATGCCTCCAACAATTCCACAAAGTATTACTATCAATCACTATAGCTATATAGATCCTGTTTATTTCATAATACCAGAACCAGACAAAGACAATGCAAGAACGGAAAATTACAGATCAATATCTTTCATAAACTTTGATACAAGAGAATTTTCAATGAAATACTCACAAACGAAATCCAATAATGTATAAAAAATTACCCACAACCAAGTGAGATTTATTCCAGGTATACAAGGCTGATCCATCATTTGAAAATCAATTAATGTATAAGGTGAAATGATTGGCATAATCACATTAATTGATGCGTTCACTACCTCACATAGTTAAGCAGAGTAAGAACCTGACTAGCATCCATGAGGACACGGGTTCGATTCCTGGCCTCACCCAGTGGGTTAAGGATCAAGTGTTGCCAAGAAATGTGGTGTAGGTCGCAGACATGGCTTGGATCTGGTTGCTGTGGCTGTGGCGTAGGCCAGCGGCTACTGGTCCAATTTGACCCCTAGCCTGTGAATTTCCATATCCTGTGGTTATGGCCCTAAAAAGACAGACACACACACAAAAGTTATTATAAAGTATTGGGTATATTTACTTGTGCTGTACCTTGTATCCTTGTAGTTTATTTTATACATAGTGGTTTGTACTGCTTAATCCCCTACTCATATCATGTCCCTCCCCCCTCACCTCCACTGGTAACAGCTAGTTTTTTCCCTATATCTGTGAGTCTATTTCTGTTTTGTTACATTCACTCAGTTTTATTTTTTGGATTCCACATATAATTGATAGCATAGAGTTTCTCTGACTTTTTCTAGTAAGCATAAAGCCTACAGGTTCATCCACATTGCTAGAAATGGCATTATTTCATTCCTTTTTATGGCTTCATAAAATTCCATTGCATATATGTACCATATCCTCTTTATCCAATCATCTGTCGATGGACATTTAGGTTGCTTCCATATCTTGGCTATTTGTGAATAGTGCTGCTATGAACACTGGGATGCATGTGTTTTTTCAAATTAAAGTTTGCTCTAGATAGATGTCCAGGAGTGGGACTGCTGGAGAACCAACCATAATAGGGAACATCTATGCTTTCTACTCATTTCTTCTTTAAATCTAAAATTACTCTATAAAATAAAATATATTAATTTGTAAAAATATTCTTTATGCATTAGGTTTTTCCATAAATATTTCATGGTTGAGGTGATCATCAATTGAAGTTTGTTTTAAATTTCAGTTTTCAGTTTTCATTGGCTGTATATGGAAGTATGACTGATTTTTAAATATTGATTTTATGCCATGCAATTTTGCTAAACTCAGTTATTTATTGTACAAGTTATTTTTTTCAGATTTCTTGGGACTTTTTGACATAGACAATCAGCTTAATTGTGAACGGGGACAGTTATTTCTTTTCCAATCTGTATGTGCACATACACAAACATACGCGCAATCAGTTCCTAAGCTGACTTTTCAGGAATGTGTATCTTTCATTAAATGACAAATATTTGAATTTTTGAAAGTTTTCTGCATAATGTACCCTTATCACTATGAATTCCCTTCATATTTTTAAATGACAATTTATGGCTACATCTAGAAAATAATGTCATCTTTGGTGGATGTCTACAATAATCAAAACACTTAAGACACATCTATAAAAGCACTTTGTAACTTTCTGGATAGAAATAACTGCTTTTGCTCATGTTCTACAGACTTCCTGCAAAAGTCTTCAAACAATGTAAATATAGTACCTGTAAATGCACCTCAGAAAGAATATTAGTCATTTTGAAAGGGAATAAAAATAGCATAGTGATTAAATTGAACTGAAAAAAAAGACACATTCTTACCTTGTTTTCATCACTTACATCAAAGTAAGCAATAACCCATCATCTAACAATAATAAAGCTGAATTTTAAAAAATCTAAATTACTACAATAAAGCTGACTATTTAAAAAATCTAAATTTCGGGAGGCAGATCAAGATGGTGGAGGAGCAAGATGCCTCACTCACCTTCGCCCACAAACACATCAAAAAAACACACCTACATGTAAAATGACTTACACAAAACATCTACTGAATGCTGGCAGAAGATGTCCTCCACAAAGAGCAAGAAACTCTTGACGTAACTGGGTAGAGGAAAAGAAAGAGAGAGAGAGACCGAATCAGGACAGGACTAGCATTCCTGAGAGGGAGCTGTGAAGGAGGAAAGGCACCCACATCCTGGGAAGCCGCCTAACCAACGGAAAGATCAGCTGAGCCTGAGGGACCTCAAAGTCGCGAGAAAAGCGCAGCAGCGGGACTGAGGGGCAGAGCAGAGGAGCCC